>VZTL01005871.1:879-11611 GCA_013400535.1 Scopus umbretta
TGAGGGTGGGAAGGTTTAGAACTTACATGGTAGGTACAAAAACATTCAACTTTAGAGCAAAGAGAGTTAAAAACAGAAAGCACATTTATAAGGAAAAAGGTTCCTTGCAAGCAGAATATTCTGTAGCTCCAGCTTAATAATCAGTAACTAACACGTAGAGCAAAAGCAATCTATCATTCTTTACGTTTTGCAAATCTAAGTACAAAATTAAAAAAAACAACTTGCATTAGTCTATTATAAACTGTTCTTATTTACTAATACGCAATTTAATCTCTTCAAAGACCAACCTTTACTAGAAGCTCTGTTACTTCGTAATGACCATAGGAACAGGCATTGTGAAGTGGCACCAAATCTCTATATAGGAGAGAAAGGGGGAAGATGATTATCTTAGTATGCATATTTCAATTTCAAATGCATCTATGACATTGCAAATGGTACTATGTTGCACCTCGAACATTTTACAAAAATAAAATCATGGATGTTCAAACAAAGTTGAGGGGAATCAAGAAGCTGCCCAAGAATCCAGGAAATCCTGTCAGCCTTTGTTAGAACAATAAACATTTGAAATAATCAGAAGATGAGAAACTAATTGCACTGTCTTCAGCAAATGAAATGGTTCCGTTCAGACTCAGAACCCTAAGCAGGAAGAACTACCTGCAGGGGATTTTCAGGAGTGACAGTAATTACTTCCTTTTTCACAAGAACATTGCTGTAAGATTATCTTCTCCCCTGGAAACTAAAGAAGTCTTACTGGCTAATGTTTAAGTAATGGTACAATATTCTCCAGGAACAGCAGAGCTACAAAGGTTTTAAAGTCAGCTTCATACTCTCTCAAACCCAGCGTCTTCCGAGCAAGTGAGTAATGGCCCAAAGTGAATTCGTTCACTGTGGGCTATTAAGGGAGAAATGACAAAAGTGAATTCCAACCCCAAGGGGGAAATTAAAGCTGTCTGATTAGGCAGCTATTTATGTAGCTGTGAAGTGATCCTAGGAAAAAGGAGGAATAAGAGTTTGCTTTCTACAGTCTTTAACATACATAAATACACATTTTAAGAATAGGATTTTCATTATATTTTATCTAACTAAATAGACTTAGCATGTCCACATTTCACTACATTTCCTAACATAACAACCAAATGCTTGAAAATGTAGTCCAAATAAAACCTCTGGGAAACAGATATTGAATTTTTATCCAATTCTTTGCAAAAAGAAGTGAAGAAACTTAAAGGCAGAAAGAAACTTAAGATCGATTCAATCATCGAAATATTTGCTGACTTCACAGTGGCATATGAACGAACATATTTTATTAAACAAGAGAATAATTTGGCTAGTGATGCCTAAAAAGCAGCATGTTCTATGGCCAGCTCAATTTGGATTCTGCTGATTCACAAATCTTAAGCCTGTACACTTTGCATTTTTGTCATAACAGAAAGGTTAAAGATGGCATAACAGTCTCAAGTTAGAAATTCTTCATGGCTAAAATAGTATTACTATTCTTTATTTCATCCCAATTTTTAATTGTTAAAAGTTAAAAATTCTCTTTATTCTGAACAAAGGAAAAATGAACCTACCCTTTATCCTTAGCATGTACGTCAGCCCCATGTTGCAGTAAAAGCTGTACTATTTTTACACGGTTATACCCAGCTGCTAAATGTAAAGGAGTAGACTGAAATGACAGAATGTACAAGTAATCAGTAACACAAAAGTCAAGGGTTGATTTTATATTTATTTTTTTGAAACTTGTCAACATTTATTACTGAATTACTGAAGTCCTTAAAGTACTTGCAACATTGAAAAAAACAAACAAAAAAAAAAGAGTGCTTGAATCAGACACTTGATAACTATGTTCACTGTTTACTGACTATTCTCATGGTCATCATAAACACAAATCCTAAATTTATTCCATCACTAATACATTCTGGCAACGAAGGCCCTTGTAACACATTTTTGAGTCCTGCAGTCCATTTTTGTCATTTAGCCTACCATAACTGTAAATACTTCACTGGGACAAACTACATCCCTTGTGAAAGGGGAAATAAAATGGCCGTTAGAAACAATGACTGCTAAATTATAAAGAGGTCTCCCTGCCAACCAACAGATTAAGTTTAGAAATTATCAACAGACTGTTATCCACACCTGTGAGTGCAGTAAAGTTAGTGGGGTGCGAGGGAAACAATAATCTTCTCTTCTAAACTCTCAACCTCCACAGAGCAGTTGCATAACTGCTCTATGATCTTTTCTAGCAAACCCACTCAAGCATACCCATCAGCAGCACCAAAGGCAGAGGTACATATTAGTAAAGAAAAATCTTATCCTCTTCATTTAGAAACTCATGAACTGAACTGGGTTTGTACAGTTCCTAGAGGATGAGTCTCATAACCAGAAGACAAGAAAATAGAGATGCATAGGTGTTTTGGAGAACCCAGTATCTCACCACAAAGCCTTAAGTAAGAAAACTCATTCAAACAAACCTTAAGTGAATGAGTACACATACTTAATGAGAACAATGAGGATGCCAAAAATTGATACTCAACATTCTGAACCTTCGGTAGGCAAGGGGATGAACCCAAGAAACTATCAGGATTTTTTTAAATGGAGATTTTGAACACTCTTCACATCGTTCTTTACCAATACTTACAGCAATGAATTGCTTGTCCCTGAAACAGCAGCAATAACTTGCCTAGGGTATATGGCAAATAAGAGACCTGTGTGTATCTCTGAAAGCAACAAGAATCTATGAAAAGGCTTCCCTTCTTTATCACTGCAGATATGAAGGTCAAGCAGAAGCTCCAATTGAAAAGTTGTTTGTCTATTGCTCCTAGATGGAAATGCCTCCATAGTTCTTTTAAGGTTAAAGAACGAACAAAAAAAAACCTAGCTGCTAGAGAGGTACAATCTTATTTTCCCACATATTAAAAAGAAAATAGATAGATTCTATGTTTAATATTCTTAAAATCTGGTCAAACAGTAACTGTGAAACATATAAGAGTGAACTAATTTTAAGTCAAGTTTTAAACAAAAATACCTTTCTGCCATCACTTGCGTGACAGTTAACATTTAATGGTGTAAGAAGAGACATCATCTTTTCTTCATTTCCACTCCTGAAAAACAAGATATGAAATGGGCAGAAATATTTTTATTCCAGTTTTAGAAGCTTATTATGTTTTTATATTTTTCCTTGCTATAATGCTCAGCAGATCTGTTCTGAAGTAATACATTCAATTCTGTATTTTCAGCATTAAAGGGAGAGCAAAAATGCATTTATGTCACTATTTTTGTAACTTCATTCACAGATAACAGCCAAAGCTTAGCATCTAAATGGAATACCAGCTCAAAAGACAATATATGTATTCATTACATACAATTCTGAAAATATAACTAAATTCCAGATATCTTCCAAACATGCATACCTGGCACTTTCTAAGAGTTCGTCTTTCTTGTATTCACCTGGAAGACAAAAGGGAGTTTCTTTAGTTGTTAAATTTAAGTATCTATACACATGAAGTTCACTACTTATCCCGCTCTTCCAAAATTTTAGAGAACATAAGTGCAAAAAATTTGACAGTCCATTACTGAACTGGCACAATAAACTATTTATCCAGAACACATCGCATGACTAAGAGGAGGAAGGCCTTATGGGAATTTCTGTTTAGAATTATAAACCAGAGAGAAGTTAAAGTAATATCAGAAAGACAAAACCCAAAATACTGCATTATATTCATTCAACGGTTATTAGTCGTAATGTAATCTAAAGATTATCACTTACCAGTCAGCACTGCCTTTGCAGATGGGTCTGCTAAATCCAAAGCTGTTCTTCCATCCGTGTTCCGGATGGTTGGTTCAGCACCATGCTGCAGCAGTACTATAAAACACCAAAGTTTTTGGTAAGAAAACAATTCTATATGACAAGGCTTATGGGACGTATCATTACCGTAAGCCTCAAGCAACAAAAGAAGCATCCAGTTACTGATCCCAACTTCCTCTCTTAAATTTTTAATGTCAGAATTCCTTAATGTCATCTGTGAACAGTTTAAGTAGTGAAACATGCCTAGACACATTTTATGAGAAAAAAGCAGAGCAGAAATGGAACAATCACGGATGGGCAGGAGGCAATCTCAGTTGAAAGACTGCGACTGACACACCACAAAAACCAGTAGCTACTTCAGCTCCAGAGAATGCCGCCTCAAATCCACAAGTGACTATGCCCTAAACTGTACACAGCAGTATCAGGCCATGCACCTTGCACTGATATGGGGGCCAAACAGGCAATGTTATATACACAACCCTCCAGATGTGCTCCTTAATAAAGCAAATGGGAGCAAACCACACAATCAAAAAACTAGTTTCCTGACCACACATCTAACTTTCTACCTCTTCCTAACTCTTTAAGGACTGTGTGGGCAAAACAAGCAGACAATATGACTGAAGTTTAGCTCCTATCCTTAACTAATTTAACATGGTTGCTACACATACAGACAAAACGAATCCATTATTAAAATCAGTTTTGTTCTTTCCACTGCACTGTTGAGTAGCAGCAGAAGGCAGCATAAGAGTACAGAATTAGAATTAGAATTAGAAATTAGAATTAGAAATTAGAAAAGAATCTAGCTCCATCACGTCACTCTAAAGCTCCCTCCTCACAATGTCAATGTGAGCCTCTCTACTTAGGCAATTACCAAAAACAGATCTAAAAACATGTTTCTTATAAAACTGGCATATGAATTTAAGTTTATGTTTTAATCCTTACAGCAACCATAGCTTCATAGAGTAAAAACGGTCTTTAAAAGGTTCTTGATTTTTCACAGTGAAAAGAAATGAGTCGGTCACAAGGAAAAGTGGGAGAAAATTACCAATGCAGACATCTGTCTTGCCCTTAATGGCAGCTTCATGAAGGGGAGTGTAATTCCAATTATCCCGAGCATTAGGATCTGCACCATGCCGCAAGAGAAGATTGACAACTTCAGCATGACCAAAAGAGCAAGCGTTGTGAAGAGGAATAAGGCCTCCATCATCTCGCGCGTGGACATTGGCACCACTTTGAAGTAAATATTCAACTACATCCTTCCGACCAAAACCTGGAAGAGAGAAAGAGCTCTGTTCTGTCTGCTAGGGAGGAAAGGTGTCATGGTGGGGTAAGAGAATTCTCTGTCCCACATACACAGATGAAACCAACAAACTTAACAGTAACCACGCTGAATAACAATCACAACTGGCATTCTTTACTAAGGAGCATTTATACACTAAGGCTATTTTTGAAACCTCTAAAAATTAGATTAAAATCAGCAGAAAAATAATATTTAAGATTACTGGAACAATTACTATCTTGATAGGGACCCCATGAGTCAACAGCTCCTTGAAAACCTAACAAAAAGAACAAAACACTGACAACAAAACATCTTTCTATGTCATTTTATATGACTATTAAACTGAACAATATTTGTATCGCACTCTGCCAACCCACAGCCAGTCTGTGGAAGGACCAATAGACGAGCCCTGGGAGTGGTAAGAATGAGACTGGCTACAAGCCAACGCATGTACAATTCATATTTGAAGCTGAAAAAAAAAAAACCCCAAACCAAAAAAACCTATGAAAATTATTTTATAGAAACACATGTCTTATTTTCTAAAAAAAAAAAAAGCAAGTAAGCAGCACGGTGCTCAGGTTAAAACTAGAAGCATGGCTATTTGCTTTCTAAGATATTATTAACATAATGTGCACAGTTTCCATCTTTGAAATGATCAGAAAACCCTTAGGGACATAAGTAGTTTATCTGAGACCATTCTCTATGGAAGAAATTTATTACGAGAGTATGCACAGCCATAATTTAAAAGCATTCATGTCTATTTTCAGTGATGCCTAAAATGATTATAAATATTTGACTGTGACTGAAGCACAAAAATGCTCTTACACATTCTAAGGCACTTTTTTACAATCCTGTCATTCAAGTTAGGAGGCAGCAAAAAAAAAAAAAATGCCCTCTGGCACATTTGGGTCTAGAAACACATCATAAATAAGATAATTGCTCTTATAAGCCAATTCTATAGGTACTACTATTTAATTTCAGCTGTATCTTGCACATTTATATAACAGCAAATAAACCAGGACATCAAAATTATCAACTGTATCTATGTTTTCTCCAATATCTTGCCATGAGGCCAGAACGACTTGGGACTTCCGCCTGTAACCATTATGCCCATCTGATTATGTTCCAAAGGCCACTGCCTACAGAAATGCCTCAAAGGTTTCACGAAGGTCTTTTTGGGTCTCGGGGATTATTACAGCAGCCAAAAGCCATATTTTTGGTATGTATCAGACTTGTGCCAAGTACCTTCTGAGAAATAACCCGTGAGTGCAGGACTGGGCCTTCCTTGCTTTATTTAAAGTTGCAAACCATTTTCCTGAAAAGATCAAGAACTGGGTGGGGATGAAGTCTTGAGCTTTTCCCTCAGCCTCAATCACAGTTGCCAACATCAGTGACACTCAGATTGGAGCAAATTTAAAGCTTGTTACAAATCATCCATGGAATGTCAGTAGGTAGGTAGAAGTCCCTGCAACCATAACCTAGAAATTACGTTTAGTCCTGATAACTACACAGCATTTCAGTGACAAAGCCACAGAAGCATATGAGAAGTGTCAGCAGTTCAGTTAAAACTAACATTTTAGTTTTAGTTTACTTGCAACTTAACTTTTTCATAGCATGTTCTTCACTAATCCTGACAATTCAGTAAGTCCTTCTCCCAGACTGACAACTGAAATCCTCGAGCAAGAAGCACTTTCACCTTTGCTATTCAGAGCTCAAAAACCAAACGTTGCCATTATTAAACAATTTCAGGAACCTCCTTGCTGAGAGGAGATCTTGTATACAAGCTGTACATGCCAAAGATAAAAAAGCCAGGAAAGGTATTCAGAAAAGCCTTTGTTAAATTCTATCTTTCCTCCTCTTCCCTCAAAAGTCTGGTAAGGAATCGCATTCCCCACAGATTTCTGATTATTATAAAAATAATTTTATGAGAAACTTTTTAATCCCAGAATGAACTTCAAGGTATTTTCAAGTAACAGCCACAAGACTATACTGGTAATGTGCTTCAATTCTTCAAAATACACTATTAATAATACAAATCTTAGCCTGCTAGCACCCTGACTTCAATAGAACCACATACTGTACAGCAAATCCACTTTTGAGTCTCAACATGACAGTCACCCATCTTATAACTAACAGAAGGCACCTTGCCTGCCCTAACAGAGAACAGGAGCTCAGCACACTTGACAACTGGATCAGATGTTATGACCCACAAAAAAACAATTTATCTGCACTGGCACAGTAAGCCATATTCACTGCACATGCACATACTTCTGCTGCCAAACAAATCAGTACTTATGCAACATATACCCATGCAGCCATATTGTCTATGTAGTAAATGATATGCAGCATATTCCTCATTCTTAAATAAATTTAGCTTTCATAACTACATATTGTAAATATTATTTTTCTTAAGTGTGTCTTCATGAGTTTTTCTTATGTCTTCAAAATTTAAAAAAATTCTATTTCTAGTTTGAATGTATACTCAAAATTTGCTAAATTCTTTGAGGATCTACTCAGGTGAGACTTTTCACAAGCGGCAGAGTCCTGCAAACACATCATCAACGCTGTTATTTCATGACAGCCTGCTTGGTATCTTCTTTCAGTACCAAAAAATGTTTTCCAGAATTGCTTTAGTTATGTTAGAAAAGCCTCTGATCAAATTCTCTGTCCAGCAGTTACATGTTGGGTAGCTAAACATCACTCATTCTTGTACAGAAGGTATTCCTGTCCCTCAAAGCTTTCATGTATAGCCATGTTTTTGAATGTAAAATGCCAACCTTGGCAGGAATCAATACCATAATTGAAAATTAGCTGTTGCAAACCTCATTCATTATAGCCATAGAGAATTCACCTGGATGCCCTCTACCTAGTACATGAGTTCAATCAGATACCATTCATGAGCAACCCATAGCTTCTCTCTGCACAAACCCAGCACCCATTTGAAAAATACCCCAAGTACAGCAACATCCCTAAACTACCTGTAGTTATTTTAATGTTGAGACAGGCTCATTTGCATCACACCAATTTTTGTAACTTCTCTTCAGCATTGAGTGCACAGCAGGGATTCCTTACCTCCTTGTGGAAGCATTCGTACAAGAGGGCACCATATATGGAAAGAGCAGTATTTTCTCATTATTTTCTACAGGACATATGTGTACAGAGGAGATGGCCAAACTCTGTGCAACGGTCTCTGCCTCCTCTCTCATTTTCACTGAGAGTGGAAAGAGGGGACAGCCTTTGCTGACACAGGGAAGGGAGCCACTATCTACCGTAATAGTTCCTCTTTGCCATTAGTCCACTGCTGCAAAAACAATTTCAACACTTCAAAAAAAACCCCCAACACTCCACATTGCCATTTTTAAGGGGTGGTTTCTTTTTTTTTTTTGGCTCTTGAGCTTCTATCAAAAGACCAACTAAATGGTATCACAGCTTGCAACTGTGCAAGAGAAAGCGTTCACGATGAGACAGTTATTTCCAAAGAGTTACAAACTTTTAGCTGACAAATCCTGAATATTAATCACAATAGCAACTTGTAACAGTATATAATTTAAAAAAAAAATATTTACTGTCACTGTTGTGTCATAACTGACATTCATCTAATTTTGACAGGACGAAAAGCTACAGAAACAACTAAGCTCCAATTCTTCTCCTCTGCCCCAGGCATTCATTCTTTCAATGAATTTAGTTTGCAGGAAGGGCATTTTGGTTCCTGCCAAGTCCCTAAACCTTGTGATACTTTCAAGTTTGACATACACTGTGATGAAAAGCATTGACACGCAGCTTATGGTGAGAGAGGACTGAGCCTATTATATTGCAAAGGGTGGTGGGCTCTTGACTTAAGCTTCAATACAACTTATCTACCACACACACAATTGTGTACTACAAAATCCAAAAAGCAACCTTCACCAAGATCCCAATATGTATTACTTCTAGTAATGACACATGTGCAGGTACAGGCTGCAGTATTTTTTTAATATATTTTAAAATCCACCGTTACAAAATGGCACATGGAAAAAGCAGAATTTGTTTTATTTCCTTAAATAGCTAGGTAAGATCTGGGAAAAAACTTGAAAGATGGAACCTGAGTTTAGACCCCAGAATGCTAATTCTAAATTCTAAAAAAAAAAAAGAAAAAAGGGCAATACAAAACCTATCTCCATATTTCAGCTCCACCTCTTCCATAAAACAAGTCTTGAAACCGAATGAAACTAGTCAGAGAAGTTTTGTAATCTATTTTCTAAGAACCCCTAGCCACCTAGGCTAAACAAAGCAAGAATACAACAGACTTTCTTTTACTTCCTGGAACATAATTCCCTCAGAGACAGAAGACAAAAGAAGCTAGTATTACTCCAACTGTGAATAATGGGGGAAAAGCAAAATAAAACAAAAACAATAACCCCCAAATCCAGGAGTTATTTATGCCCATCGTTCACAGTGAGTCTATGGCAGGTAGGCTGACATCAGCAGAGTTCCACCTGTAGCAGTGGAAGAGTGTTAAATCAAGAAATTACACAAGTATTTTATGTCACATGTTAACCAGCAAGTTTCAGCATCTCCTACACTCTTGTGAGAGGAACAATTAATTTCTCTGTATCAAGGCTGAAGTAGATGTAAGCACGGGAATGGCCTCTCCCATTTACACACCAACCCATTTAACAGTAGAAGCGTAACAACTATGTGAACTTAATGCTATGCATTCTTTAAATACAAAGCTTTGTACACATCAGGAGTTCTGTTTTATACAGTCAAGACAGATCACTCCTGGCCAGAGGGGCCTATACTGCACTACAGGGCACTAGTTAGCATGACGAACTCCTTAGACACAAAAACACCCCACTACACCCCCCCCCCCCCCAAAACAAACACACACACACAAAAAACCCCAAACCCCACAAACCCTCACTTCTCCAAAATGCTAGAAAACATACTCATTTCTTTAGAAGTTCAGAGTTGATTAGCAAACAGGCAGGACTACTGCATATAAAAAGGGAGCTGCAAAATTGTTTTCCTCTGACAGGATATTTTAAGTTGTCTCCTGGACTCTCTTGTTCATCAATTTTTTTAAATCTGTAAAATGCAGCTGTCCGGAAGAGGCTTTCAAGAACTTAGACCTGTGAAGTCTACTGAATGCGAGGAAACAAGAAGTTAAGTAGAAACCTTTCCCAAAACAACTAAGCAAAGAAACAAGGATCTTTATTACTATCCATATTGTTTAGCTGAAAAGCTGCTGTCTTCTGCAGCCTGCCAGCCTCCGGGTCCTACATCCAACGCTGTAATAAAATCAAAACAAACAACGCGAAAACAACAGTCACAGCCAGGTCTTTGTCTGAAAAGGTGGGATACAATCTTCTGGACTGTTGCCAGCAAAAGCAGTTGTTCTGTGATGTCAGTTGTTTGCGTATCTAACTCCCGAATTAACAAAGCCTATTTGCTAAAGATAAGAATGCAAAAAGCTTAGAAAGGGTGTTATCTGACAGGCACCCTTCATGGGTGAAATTCTAAAAGGAGAAGGGGCCTGCTAAAAGCCATGGAAACAGTGCCTGGGACACACGTCACCTGTCAGAGCTCACATGCCACAACATGATCAGTCTAAACCTCACTCCAGATGTCCTCCACGCCAGATGAGGCCTAGTTTTTTCTTAAAAAAA
>VZTL01005871.1:11887-35465 GCA_013400535.1 Scopus umbretta
AGGGGGCGGTGGGTGGTGCCGCCTGCGCCGGGCGCTGGGCCCTTGGGGTCGGGCCGCGGCCGGGCAGCCCGGCGGGCACTGCTCTGGCCTCACCTCAGCGGCCGCTCTTTCCCTTGCGCTCTGGGAGGCGCTGCCGGGGCGGACGCTCATCGCTGGGGCCTAGAGCCGGGAGCGGGCTGCGGGAGGGGTGCCTCAGCGGAGCGGCTGCCGGTCCACCGGCCACCTCCGCCTCACGAAACTCGGGCTGTCTCAGAGTGCAGTCTCTCTCCCCCCGCCCTTCGAAGGCCCGTACTGCTGCGGCAAAGATCCGAAAATGGATTCTTGTTAATATGAAACGGTTTTTGGGTGCGCTTCCCTTAAAAATTGGGGAGGCAGCAAGAGAAAAGATACTGCTCGCGTAGTCTGTCTTTAACCTGCTGCCTGCTCCCTTTCAGGGGGAGGTAGGTAGCACAAAAGAGCTAGCAGTTTGTCCCAGAACGGAAATGTCCCTTTGCTGCTTACGTTCATTAAAGGTAGATTAGGAAGTGGCAACTATTGAAGGATTTTTTTTTCCCCTGTAAAATGTGTAAGACTGCATTTTGGTGCTAATAATGTCACAATGTAATCAAAACCCTTAGCATTGCTGACATAGCAAATACTTGCTCAAAATGAAGTTAAGTGCATAAAAACTACAAAATGGAAATCATACAAGATAAATTACATAGTTTTATTTCTTAATCTCAGAAAATGGATACTAGAAAATACTGTTCGTTGACTTTGCCAATTCAAGGTTTTGGAAGATGACTGAGAGCATCTCTTTCTTAAGCCTAACAAGCTTGATGGGGAAGCTTCAGCTCAGATGGGACTAACTAGAGAATTCCTTTGGTAATTTTGAAATGTATTTTTCCACTCATGCCATAATAAAGCACTTTGGAAAATCTAAGTTGAATAGGGTCACAGAATCATAGAATTGTTTAGGTTGGAAAAGACCTTTAAGATCATCAAATCCAAGTGTAAACCTAGCACTGCCAACTCCACCACTAAACCAAGTCCCTAAGCGCCCCATCTACGTGTCTTTTAAATACCTCCAGGGATGGTGACTCAACCGCTTCCCTGGGCAGCCTGTTCCAGCACTTGACAACCCTTTCCGTGAAGAAATTGTTCCTAATATCCAATCTAAACCTCTCCTGGTGCAACTTGAGGCCACTTCCTCTCCTCCTATCACTGGTTACTTGGGAGAAGAGACCAACACCCACCTCACTGCAACCTCCTTTCAGGAAGTTGCAGAGCGCGATAAGGTCTCCCTTCAGCTTCCTCTTCTCCAGGCTAAACAACCCCAGTTCCCTCAGCCACTCCTCATAAGACTTGTGCTCGAGACCCTTCACCAGCTTCATTGCCCTTCTCTGGACACGCTTTGGGTTCCAAAGGCAGGGAAGATAAGTGCCTCCAAACTCAACTGAACTTGCAAACTATTGTTATACTAGTAAATGAAACAGCTTAGGAACCAGGAAGGGATGCAGCTGGTCATTTCCACAGCTTAGTCACTTCCATTCTGTTAAACTGCCTTGTCCCTGAAACAAGGCAGTCACATCCACGTTGCCTGTCCCTGGTCCATGCCAATGCCTAAACTATGCCCAGAAAAGTTTTTGGGGTAGACTACTAGTTGTCCCAGGCCAAAACCATGCTACAGTAACAGGTCAAGGATCAATGCCTCTGTCTATGTCCTGGCACTGTTTAGTTTACTAATTTACATGTAGCCACAGTAGAAGCGGGACAGAAGAATGCAGCCAACATGGGGACAGAAACCGTGTGCTTTGACAAACACATGATGCCTCAGTCACGTGTATTTTCTGTCATCCCACTGGCTTTTCTCCCCGTCACCATTTAAATTACAAGCTGTGCTCAACAGGCAGGGAAAGGTCAGGCTACGACCAGAGTCCCTCTATGAGCTTTGTCACACACACGTAATTCATCCAGTGCTTTGCATGTGGCCATAATGTTCTGGCATAAACTGTCATCAAATGCAGCTCATAGGCCTGCAGCCCTCTCAGCCCTTCACAGCATCTCCCAAGTTTGCATGATGAATACCGCCCTTTCTACGTGCAGGCTCCACAGACTGAAAACAAGATCCGCAGTGCTGCCATTTGTATCTTTTATTAGCCCCATTAGCATAGCTGGAAAAAATATACAAGCTTTTGAGTTCATAAACCCTTCTTCAGGCCTACAGCAGGACTAGCAAATGCATTAACTTGGCTGCTTCCATTTCAAAACTGAAGAAGGGACTGTGTATCTGAAAGTCTGTGGAAGTGTAAATACCTGGGTAAATACAAACACATCTTGCTTCCCAGGTCTTCCAAAAAAGTTTAAAACTAGAACAATTTTTCACTAGTTCACTATAAACTCTATCAATGTTTCTTTCCTTGGCAAACGCTATTATCAAACGCTAATGGAAAAAAACCCAAAACCTAAGTTAGAAAAAGAGCAGGATTATAAAAATAAGGTGCATGATCTAAAATAAACAAACTTCCCATTCTTTCCACGTCATTATACCAAAAAATACTATTATTCTAAATTACCTATAGGCCGACTTCCTTTTCCAGTATGGCTTCCTGATAACCTGAGTGTAAAACTATGGCAGGTCTCTATGAATGGAAAATAATTTTTAAAAATACTATCCTGTAAGAGCAGAATTCAATTAGACTTGAATTTAGCGAGTCAAAGACTCTTAGCATATTTTAGGATTGGTTTATTAATAGCCTTCACATTGACTTTTGAGATTCACATCACAGAAAATAAATCTACTTTTTAATTTATTTATACGTTTATTTCTTTTATGAGAAAATAATCTGCAAAATCCAGTGCTTTCCTCCAGCCTTCTGTACAGTAGTATGCTTAGAAAACTATCGGTGAAATATATGCCAAATCCCAACCAATATATATGGTAGGGATTTTTCTGGAGAAAGGGGAGGGGGATATAACCCTCCTGTTATTAGCACCACCTGAGAGGCTCAGCCATTAATAGCTTGGAAACATTTGACTGCTTTTTTTTTTTTAGTGTAATTTGTGATATACCAATAGCATCTACCTTTGCAGCATATTTATGTTAGTGGCATGACCTGGCCTAGTAGATACATGAAAGTAGTTTTGAAATGTGCTTCAGCGGTTTATTTAGAAACATGGTTGGTCGCTAGATGGCAGAAAAGAAGAAAGAAGGAAAAAGAAAAAGAGGAAAAATAAAAAATAAAAAGAGAAAAAGAAAAAGGGACAGACTGAGGCAGCCTTAAAAATGAACCCTTTTCCTTTCTGCTTAGGAGATTAAAGTTTGCTTATGGGCAGAGACATTGGCCCTGACAATCTGCGAGGCAGTCCATCAGATTTAGAATTTTCAGCTGTCACCCCTTCATTTTGTGAGGATTTCTCAGCTCTGTCTGACTGGTCCCCGCAGTGGTTTGCCTTGCTCTTGGAAGCAAAATAAAATGCTAGAATTAATAGGACATTTCAAGTGTTCAGAAATTTAGGTTATTCCAAAAGAATGGTTTAAAATGTATTCCATTTGAAGTATTTCCAGATGAGACTTGGGGGGAAAAACCTCCAACCAACCAACAATAATTAATGCTGTACATCAGGAAATAAAACATTCCTATAAAGAAAACAGGTAATTTTGCAGGGAAACAGAAGTGATCTATTGTTTAGTTACTAAAATTTTAAAACTATAAATAGCAAATTTCTCAGTGCAAGCTACTTTTTGTAACTGAAAAGAGAGGCTGATCAATTTAGCAAATAAGAGCTCACTGCAGAATCAAAGCTGTACGGGTTGTGCAACAGTGAATGTTTGTACAACCAGATCCTCAAAAGGAACTTACCTTCTCCCTTCCACTTCTCATCACATCTACCAAGTACTTTGCTACTCATTTTAAGCAGGACCTAGTTCCTTTTCTCTGCCCGTCACTCATCTGTAGTTAGTGGCACACTGTATGTGCCAGCTTTGTTTTACCAGCAGATGGGGGTAAAGTGGAATAAATATAAAATGTTGTTCTGGAATAATAAAGGGATTTTAAAAACACTGGATGAAAGGAGAGTGGGAAATAGTGAAGTGCTGAGAGACTGAGCATTGCAGAGAGGAGCAAGCACAGAGCCCAGTGGTCCCTCTGGGAGGTGTGGATACACTGTGAGTTGTTGACAAGCTGTAATGGGAGGCGATTTAGTTATCGAAATACTGTATCTGTGTATGCAGCAACCAAAAGAACTGTTCAGCAGCTTGGTGACCAGCTGTGGAGATGACAGTTCACATGATCCCTTTAGAGAAGATTCTTTTTAGTGGTAGGGAGAAGCTTGTGATTCTGACAGCAGAAGGACAGATAAGTGTATGAGCGTTCATGGAAACTAGATTACACAGAGAAAAAGCCTTAGTCCAGGACGCCTGTGATTTCTCTAAAATGATTCCAGTTTCGCTGTCGAAGATGACTAGACAGACACATGTCTAGAGGGTTTAAAGGGAGCTTTTGTTTTTCTCTAGTGCCTGGAACATGCCTGGGAGGACAGAGAGCTTTTTTAAAAGCATAGACTCCACACATACAGGACAGAATTACGTGGGCTGCCAGCATGGGAACGTGGCAGAGACCTGGGAAATTGTTATTTGTTATTAGGAAGAAAGCCACAAGTAGCAGAGGAGCAGTAGGGCCAAAGATCAGCATTGACTAGGGATGTTAGCACAACAGACTCATTTATATCTCAAATAGGTACAATAATACATAAAAGCTAAAAACAAATAAAGACAAACTAGAATGTCTATCCAAGCATGACATATTCAGCTTTTCTGAAGCTGACCAAAAGAAAAAAAAAGAAGTGGGCTACTTAGGTTATAATCTATCTAGAACTGACTGAGATAGGAAGTAGTAATTCTCTTGGAAAAATCATTTTAGAGGGAGAAAATTTCAGAGGAGCGAGAACTAGTGCGAGAATCTCCATGCATTTACACTGCAGTTCAAGTGACATTTTTTTAACAGATTTCAATATTAGCTTCCTATCCCAG
The DNA here is from genome assembly GCA_013400535.1 of Scopus umbretta. Taxonomy (NCBI): domain Eukaryota; kingdom Metazoa; phylum Chordata; class Aves; order Pelecaniformes; family Scopidae; genus Scopus; species Scopus umbretta. The sequence continues at coordinate 16,899 of VZTL01005871.1, forward strand.
TTGGGGAAAAAAAAAAAAAAAAAAAGTCTTTGGGGAGGTTCAGACATCTTCACAATCTACCCTGGGCATTTAACAGAAGTGTCCAGCTCCTCCAAGTAATTAACAAAGCAGGCAGGTTTCTCACTTAGATAATCCTAATTACCCGCTGAAGCACCTTACCTTTTCCCATTGATGGTATAAGAAGCCTATACTTTTAATTTGGATACCTAAATTGGTTGCCTGTAGTATGTAGTGTAAATACCATACGGAGAATACAGTGTGAAGGAAAACAAAAAGAGGCAACTAAATGCAATGTTTTTTTACAAAGTGGTAGTGTACTACTCCAACTACTTGCACATAGATTGGCAAAATGTTATTTCAGGACAAATCTTTGAGAGACCATTTCTCAACAATTCAAATGATGGCTTCTTGGAATAGCTAGTTCCACAGTCTGTGAGGGGAAAAAAAAAAAAAAAAAGAAAAAAGAGGGGGCTATTCTTGACTTAAGCCTAAGCAACACAGTTATTTGGTTCAAGAAGTAATTATAGTTTTCCCATGAAGCAATAATGACCAAATCCAAAGAATTTCAACATTTCTAGTGGAAGGCTCTTACTGAAAAGTAGTCCATGGCACTGATTCAGAAGAGGAATTGTGATGAAAAGAAGGAATGTCATTACAGTGGTATTAAAATCAGATATGTAAACATGAAAATCCTAAGACTTACTGTGAAGAATATATTTATGCAGATTTTTAACCAAGCAACAGAAAATAGGAAACAGGTTCAAAAGTTTATTGGAATCAAACCCTAATGGTCACAAATTAACAGTCAAGACCAATAAAATAAATAGCAATTTATTTTTTTTTTAAAAGGAGGATTATGAGAAGCGAACACAGTCATGTATATGTCCTGCTAAGCAAAAGTTATCATGGAGCTAAACCAACACACGACAACTAGAAACTTCTCCCTTGGGATGAGTTTTCCGTCTTATCACTTATTGTAATAATGTCTCAAGAAGGGTAGAGTGCATTTTGCCAGAGACATTCTTGGAGAAAAAAAAGTTTTGTGATCTATTAAAACAATTCTTCTGTTCCTGCAAGCAAGGTTTAAAATTTGCATCCAAAGATATTTTTGCCTGTAACAGATAAATCTCAAGAGACTCAGACGTTTACCAGGTAAACACATTTGCATTCTGATCTGAATGCAGGGTAGGCAGCTACCCTGCATTTAAGGGACTAATCCCCGCTTAAGGCATATCTTCTACTTTATTTATTTGTTCCAGGAGTAAATTGAAGACAGAATCTGTTTATCAGACCTCTCAGGCTGAAGCAAAGTAACACAACAGCTGGTTATACCTTAAATTTAATGTAGAATTGGGCCTAACAAAACTTAGAAAACCCTGGGTGATCAAAAAGTTCTAAAATATTTCTATGCTTGAACTATCTTAGGAGCCAATTAAATTGCAAAACGGAGTTAAAAGCCATTAATTTGCCTTCATTTTGAGACTCTGCCACATAGGTCTCTATTTTTTTTATGTAATACCTGGTTAAGCGTGTGCAAGAAAAACATCTTCCAACAGTTGCACTGATGCTATACTAAGGGTTTGTTGGATTTTTACACTAGAACATATTACTACAAAGATTCAGTGAGTATTTAGTGCAAGGATGGGCACATCCTTGATAGCAAACTAGCTTCTTATCTATAGCAGGTTTTTTGTATTATGTCTACATAGGCTGCAAGAAAAGAAAAAATATTATTTTCCATTCCTTCATTGACAGATTATTAATGGTATGTTGGAAGAGACCTTACCAGCTACAAGTGCAGATACATTACCAAAGTTCAAACTATTTAACTGTTGCTAATTTTTATACTTTCACTTGGATTAGCTTTTACGTGCAGGTTCACAGAATTATCAAGTAGACAAGTGAAATACTTCCCTTTCAATGGCCTACTAAAAATAGCTGTTAAAACATTTTAAAAGTAAAAAGTCTTGAGCATCAGTACCACACACACAAAACCCATGTGTAAAATAATTTTAAAATTTATTTTTTTAACTGAAAGACAAGTTAGTATATTGGTAGACTTTGTGTATTGCTAACATTATACATTTAAAGGATGGGAAAATATTAGCAAATTAAGTATTCTTGCTTTCTATCACAGTTGAGTGATGTACATGAATAGCAATGTACCATTAATTTAGGTACACAGAAGATAATTTTCTGGATTTTGTTTTTTATAGCAAGAGAGGGAAATTTTTGAGCACTTTATTCAAACAATTTATTCTAGGATTATTTCTGTGATCTACTTATTTCTGTAATTCTTTAGAAGCAACTGAGATGTTTCTTCTGCATAAGTTCTAGAAAGCCTTATAACAGTAACCTACATCTTTACTGATCCACGGAAAATAATTTTTCCATGCATTCCAGAAAATCACTGTTTTTTTCTTGGATTGAACATACCTGGATTGTTGAAATCTTGCCTTACGGTCACTCTCAAGATCATGGTTACACGGTGCCTAAAAATAGTAAATAGTTGTGCTTGTATTTCACCTGGGACTGTGATTATTTTGCCTAGCATGTACCCGCTGTGCACTTGGCCAGTACAGCCAGTGCCTAACACCTGATAAATTCCTCTTTAGATGGCAACATTTTTGAGTGTATAGGGTAATCCTAAATGTTGTGGGTCTTTTAGCTATCTGGGAAATATATTTAAAAGGTATCCTTTTTGTATTTTAAAGGTGACTGAATACATTTCTATAAAATTAAAAAATAGGCCCTTTTTACTTACAGCATTATGTAAATGCTAACTATTGCTGTTAAGATGAAGTTACACAGGATGTCATTTCAACAGCAAGGTTACTTGGGGTTAAAACTAAATATATCTCAGGTTCTATCACTCTGGATTCCCTCCAGGAGAGCGTGTTAATCCTTCTGCCTTTCCTTTTCACTTCTTTTCCTCATCTGGCCAGGCCCTCTGGTCATCATATGGGATCTCAAAGTACTTTGCTGAAGGAGTCTCCTACCTCACTTCACCAGTATGCACCCAGTGGGAGCCTATTTTGCTTTCTGGATCTATCTCATAACCCAAACAATTTCAAAACTGGAAACAGAACAGCTGCATGGAAAATTAGATTGCTGTGGAGGTAGTGGGCATGGTTAAGATCTTAAAACCTTAAAGACATCTGAAGGGCTATCACTGCACACAATATATGCACACACAAAATAAATGCCCCGTAGGCATATAATAGTGAAATAGCTTTCTCCCAGTAGGTTAGTAACTGATTTTCTTCAGAAATAATTTCACTGATGATTCTTTCTTTGTTGTCTGGACAGCTCACACAGCAGAGCTACTGCTGTCTTTCTCAATATTGTCCATGTATGGAAACCCTTCAGTGTGTACCAGAATAGCCCCTGCAGTGTAGATGAGGACATAGCACCCAGCCATTTTTCTGGCCCTCTTAGCTTCTAAACAAAAATCCTATGCAACAGATAAGCATCGGGAAGCTGGCCTCATCTGTATTTGTTCCAAGATAAATGATATTCCTTGAAAAAAATACATGGAGTGCATGCTAGTTACTAGGGATCTTTAATTGTAGGTGAACAAATGTTATAATTTGAGTTAGTTTGACGCAACCAGCAAAGTCCCTAGTGTCAGCCATGTATTCAGAGCAGTGCAAAGCACTGTAGAACTTACGACAGCATACACAGGTGAGTACACAAACGGCTCAGGGACTTTCTTCTCTATTCAGTCACTTTAGACTATAACAGTATCTAATAATTTTATTAGGAATACCAGTTTCTCATTTTGTAGCTAGATTGAGTGATCTGAAAGAAGTCTGCTTGCTTTCGCAAAGATTTGAGTGACCAAAGTGCAGACTTTTCTTACCAGAACAACTGATACATGCCTGCCCTCATGCTACTAGCATTTTATCCAAGACAGAATGATGACAGTAAGGAAACATCAGAAGGTCTTTGCAATCTTCCAATTTAGTCAAAATAGCTTTTAGCAAAAATTAATTTGGAACCAAATAAAATCATACTTTTTCTGAGCTATTCTCATTTGGCATCTACTCCAGCAACACAGAGATGGCAGCTCTGGAAAGGTGGATTCACCTTGTAGAGAGTATGAAATAGAAACTGTCCCTTGCATCTAACAGCACAGCAGCACCAGCTTCTGGGGGAGAATTACTTTGCTTTTAGTAGAGATCTCACGGAGTCCTGTAGGTGTAGCTCACCTTGGCTAAGAGCTGAATCAGTGATTTTTTTCCCAGGTGACCAAGCTCTGGCTAGCAAAGTGTTACGGTATTTTGAATAGTCATGTTGACTTACGTAGAGGTACCCCTGTATGGGAAGTTCAGAAACACACCTAAATGCTTTGCTAAATAAGCAGGCCAACCGCCAGTCCTCTTAGGATAGGAAAGGAAACTGAAGGCTTTGCTTCTGGGCCAGGCAGTTCTGCTGGGGGAGACCTGAAGTTCCTCACTGGCAGAAAGGATACAGAAATAGATAAATCTTACTATAGATTCCCTTAGCTAACATTCCTTGGTCCTGTTTTATTTATCTATGGACAGATTTATAATGTACTTTGATGCTGAGCTCATAACATTCTTAAAAGACATATTTAATAAGCCCCTGAAGAGAAGAATCCATTCTTAGATGAAATTGGAGACATTATGCTTCAGTATAGTAAGAACGTAAACAAATACTCATGCCACTTACATTGCTGACAAAAGCTATGGGAAACTATACCAGCTAAACCTCAATTATGCATTAATGGCTGCCCTGAGACCACTCTCTAAAGCAACAATCTTGTCAGTCAGAAGCCAACTTGGAAGCGCAGGCTAAGAGACCGTGTGAGCTGGTCCCTCACAGTGCTGAGAGTCCAACACCTGAGGCCACAAAGGCTGCAGGCTGCAAGCAACTTGTGAGGCAGCAAGATGGATTGGATGGACAGGGAGTATGGCACTGCTGTGTGGACTCTCTCAAAGCGCCATATATACAGCTGTTTTGTGTTTTTTATGCAGGCAATTCACCTGCAGAGGTGGTAGAAGAGTTCACTGTAGATATGGTAAAAGAGTTAACTCCAGAGTGAAAGAGGAGTTAAGTAAAAGCAGACGTGCTGCAAAGTGATAGTAGAACCACCCAAGTGGTTATATCAACAGAATGGAATAGTCATAACCTTGCTATTATTATTGGTCTGAGCATCAGAAATGCATGAGCTCCAAGCTATGCTCCCACACAGGCCAAGCTCATAGTGTTAACTCAAGCAGGAGAACTCTACGTATGGACAGCAGTCAGCTTGGGACAACACTGAAACTCATCCTTTAGGAAGGAGAAGCCTAAGGAACCAGATGTGACCTCTAGTTACTGAACTACTTCAGAAATATATTTCTTCTGTACAAAGAAACAAGGAATCCAAGATTGTCTGTGTTTGTATTTTGAAATTGCCCAGCTACAGATTTTGTTAATTTCTCAGTTACACTTTGTCCAAATACTTTAGACAGAGGATTTATTGGCAGTTATTTTTTTCTTAGGCAAAGTGCCAGTGTCCTCTTTTAAACCTCTGCTTCTGCTCCAGCTGATCCCAGCACAAATGTGAAGGCTTAGGTGACTTCATACTTCCCAGACAGAACTTCCAAACTTACATTGTGTAAAAGCTTGATATAGCACCTCTGTATCTATATTGGGAGGAGTTGCGTAAAGCAGCTAGATATGTGGTTATTGTGAGTACTGGCAAATTCTGCCACTTTTTTAACTTCCGATGCCAAGCACTCTGATATATCTCAGAACACAGTCTGTGCCATTTTGAAACCCTGCCGTCTGCCCACTGTTCAGGGAAAAAGAAGTTGAGGAAAGAGAAGCCAACACAAACATGATGTGCATTACGTGTCAAAAAGTTTCAAACCAAAAATTTAAAATCAGTGAAAGACCTTGATTTTTCAGGCCAAAATGGTGCTTTCATTTTGGTAACAGCTGCCTTAGAAATATGGCTAAGAAGTTAGCTTGTAATACTGCATGCAGGCTATTTTGTACCTTGATCTTTTGCCAAACATTGGGGCACTTAAAATTAATGGATGGAAACATTAGCATAAATGTTAACTAAGAATCCCAAACAACAAAAAAAACCAGTGCATATAAAAAAATGTCTTGGAATTTCAAGGCGGGGGGTGATATTTTCACCAGTGTGTGACAATTATCTGCAGTTTGTGCCTGCTTGGTAGGGATGTTTACATTACTTCTCTTATAAGAAAAAGTATGTTTGTGAAGAGACAAACAATAACACCTTTTCCTGGGCTTGATCACAGAAGAGGGAAAGACCTTCCATAATTTCTTGGTAGCTTGCCTTTCAGTCCAGGGATCTCTAAACAGCTTACGAAATAGCATTTTTTCCATCAGCTATTGGAAGGCTTTAAATCATCAAGTGATTAACAAGAAAAAATATGACAGAGATAGGGGAACTGTTTTTTCTGTTTTCAGCTTAGCTTGGGCAAGTTGTGTTCTGCTGTGTTCAAACAGCAACTTGACATGGGCATTGACATTCCAGGTTAAATTCAGAAAGAATTCAGAGCAAGGCCACAGTGACCTGCAGGGACTTATTTGTAAGTTCTTTTCCTTTGCCATGTGCCTTTTACCACCTTATATCACTCTCCCAGGTTTACCTATACGAAACTAACACCATCTTATTTTTAAATTGCTTCTGAATTTGATCTAGACCCTTTCCTTTAAAAGATATGTTCATGGTTTTTGCATTTGAGCTGCTGTCTTGGAGCTTGTTTGCAGCAGACCCACTGACATGCAAACCTTGTTTTTGCACCTGACATGTTAGCATATGGTAAGTCTAATAGCACACTTACACTGAGGCACCACTTTGGAGCTGACAGGCTGTTAACTTTTTAAGCTGCCTCTCAGCTGTAACAGAGAACATGACTGCTTTTAGTCATTTTTCAGGGCAAAGAAATTCAGCTGAAGTCCTGCTGTGGCTTCAGCAAACCTCTTTGACATGACCGAAAATTAATTAGGAAGTCTCACTGAACCAATTCTTGTCTGTCTTCTGCTAGCTACAGATGAGAGGAGGCAAGGATGGATCTGATCCCTTCCTCTCATGTCCTGAGGGCAAGAACAGCAGGTTGAGTCCCCTGTTGTATTCCCTCCAGCAACCTGCCTTGCCTCAATTCAGTGATGAATGTTCCACTGGAGAGTGTTTGTTGTTTGGATGTGTGAGCCCAGCCCCCAGGCTGGCACAAACAGCAGCTAGACATGCTCGGAACTGGCACAGCTCCTCTCCAATTGCAGGGACAAAAAAAGAGCAGTTGGAGGAGGATTGGGATGGCAGGAAAATGTGCCTCTGAAAATGTCACGCACCATTTTAGCTCTCACCTTTTCCTAACATTTGTATTGCATCACTTGAGGCACAAGGCGAAGGGAACAGAGCTAAGGCAGGGCAGTGTCCAACATCACCTCTGAATTAGGGCCCTTGTGCTTAGCACTGCTCAAGGACACTGAAAGATTTTTTAAAAAATAAAACCCAAGAGGGAAGTTCTGCCAGAGTGGCAATATTTGGAAAAAATCAAATGTGCCTACAAAACACTTGACTGCAGTGAAAATACAGAATTTATGAAAACTTAAAATTTCCCTTAATATTTGGACAGTGTATCTAGATAAAAAGATTTTTGTTTAGTTCTTTCTTGGCACATGTTAATTTTAATTATGACATATGTGATGGGAGAAAATGACCAACATGAACTGGCAGTGCTCTCTTCTGGTTCCCCTTTCAGGAAAGTGTAGGACACCATAGCAAAATGCTGTATCAGTACCCACTCTGGGACACTGCTCAGAGACGGAACAAAGCCTGTGAGATATGGAGCCTCTAACTCAATTTATTTCCTAGCCTGGCATCCATTTCTTCCATCACCATTTCCTCCTGCTCTCTGCCTTCTACTCCAAGTTAGACCCAATTTAATAGCTAATTCCAGACACTCCTATTCAAAAGTGTTCCCTTGCAGAAAATCAGTGCCCCATTTTTCAGATTAAAAGAAAAAAAAAAAAAGGTAAACTAAGTATTTTCTCAGAACATATGCTCATATCTCTCTTACCCACTCTAAATCCATGCATAACACTTTTTGCATCAGCCATCCTATCACCTGCCTTCTAAGCCAGGCTACCAAAGACAAATTTAAGGTGGATGATTAGTCAATTACCTGCAAGAATGAAGTTTCAGTGAGTAATTAAACTCATCTACTCATAAGACTTAAAAAGGAAGAGAAGTGGTTTTAGATATGATGCTATGTATCAGCAATGGAGTCATAATACGTTTCGGTTGTCTTAACCTGCTGAAAGTATGCTGACTCAACAGTTGAAATATTGCATGACATAACAGTAGTTATGGCTATCAGTTGTTAGAGTGTATATAGTACCGTATATCTGTAAGACTCCTTTCCCTCCTGCTAGAAAGTCTTGCTCTAGTTTCTTGTTTCAGATCTTTGACCATATGAGGCTTTTGATAAGGCATGAAAACTTCATCATTCAGCTGTGAAACTTATACCAACAATAATCTGCAGGGAAGGTAGCAGATTTGCTCAGCTGCTCTGCTTAACTACTTCTTCCATAAACAATACAGACAGATGAAATAAATATTAGGCAACACTTCTTGAAAGTATCATAGGTTTTTTTATGGTGTTTCTTTTCAGCATTGCAACAGACTGGTGTTGGTTATTGCAATTCAAGCTGATTGAATTATACTGGTACTGAAGTACAGAAACCCACATATTCAAAGGAACCTTGTGCTCCATTACATTTGCGCAAACTATTGTGGCTGTGGGGATGATGCACACTGAAAGTAGAATTCTCTCAGAACTCGGAGCACATCTCACCAAATAGCTTTCTAAGCATCTCCTTGCCCCATCAAGAAAAGACTGGTAGTAGGAGTTTCAAGTGGGAGTTTCCACTCTTGTGATTACTTGCATTGTGAGGGTTACACACTGAGTGTGGTAACATTGTTCAGGGAAAGATCTTCAGGAGTATAATTACTCTTTCAAATTCATATGGATAAAGAAAGGAAATGATCCTAGGAACAGAGGACCTCAAAGATCCATGAAAGCAAGAGGAATATCTCTGTTAGCTGAGAACCTATCAGTAGAGATGTCAGACGGAGAATCATGGTAGGGACCTTCTATATTTATATGGTAACAAGTTACTCGTCACTTCACACTAGTTTGATGTGTTTACACTGGTGTAGGTCTGTTTTTCAGAAAACCTGCAGTTTCATTTGGCACAGTTGTTTTTAATCAACATTGCATCCAATTCCAATAGGTTTATACAGTTTAAACGAATAGAGATTAATGCCTTATTTTGATAAAAATGGTAGAAAGAAGGTTTTGCTAATTTCAACAAACTGATGTTAAAAAAGAAAAAAAAAAAAAGTCTTGAGTCCAGGACACTCCCTGTCTTGAACAGAATGACCTTTTTGTGCAAGAAGGATTCATTTGCCTTCATTTTTGTGTATGGCTATCACAAAAAAAAACAGGGCACAAGCATGAGCCTGGAATGCAATTTACAGAAGTTGTAGAGTACTATAGACTATATTACATATTTTTGAAGTTCTACATGCCATTTTAAAACACAGAGGACAAAACTGATGCTATATTACCCCGAAAGCTTATAACAAGGGATGCTAGAGGTAGGGCATACTAGATGAGACATTATATACCAATGAGTCTATGGCTGATCTAGATTTTTTGATTTACAGCAAGGTCAGTGACAGAAAGCATGGGCACGCTCCTGTGCACAGCATCTTTTTATAGAGATTTGACAATAGTCAAGAATACGTTTAGACTTGTGAGGCTTTAGGATGTAGCATATGAATCAGCAATCTTGAGTTTGGATGAACAGATGATGAATCATCACTTCTCCTCCTCTATCACTATTTACATTGTGTTACATAAAAGGGCCAGATATACTATTTTATTTTCTGGTATTGTATCTGCAGGGCATTCATAACCTGATTTTGGAGCTAGTAGCCCTGATAATAAGGTGTCATTTCTAAAACAGAGACATTCCATTGACCAACACCCCATCCCGCTTTCAACATTGCTATGTTATGACTAGCAGAGAAGTTTCTCCTTAAATACCTTCTTCACGGGATATTTAAATACAGGCTGTATGAATTATGAATATGGCTATTATCTGGAGAAGCCAAATGTGCAATGCATGATGGCAGTAATGAAATGGATACATCATTTCTATGCTACCATTTTTATATAGAGCTAGAATTTATTTTCTCTCATGCTGACTGTCTTTATGAGCACCCTGAGGAAAAAAAGCTACAAATCGAGCAAATTCCCTTTCCCTTGGGGGTCAGAGAGTTTAAAAAAGTCAGCATTCTGGGTTGGATGGAAACAGATTTATTAAGCTTTATTTTGTAAATATTTTACTTCCCTCCATTCTCTCCCTTGCTCCCAAAGGACAGAATCACAACTTCCTCTCCCATAACAGCCAGCTGATAGGGCCAAGCACTTGCTGGCCCAGGAGACAGCCTGCTCCTGACCTATCAATAGGCTGCAAACTGCCTTTACTGGAATCCATCTCTCTCAACCTCTCCTGTTAGAGCTATGCAGCTCTGCATACATAAATACACTGCAGAAAAATACACAGGCATATGAAAAAGGATCAGGAACTTTAGGATGGGTTTTCCCTAGCCCAGGAGAAGGACATGAATGCCATGCGACCCATGCCATGTGTTATTTTGTGTCCCATCTCACTCTCTGGGAAGGGGTCCCTGGTAGAGCTCCTTACTAAATCTAAAGAGAAAGGTTGGGGTTTTTTTTAAAACCTGCTATGTTTCCAAGAAGCACTCTGATGAACATTTATTCCTCTAAACATTCCAATTTTGTAACAAATTAAAAATTCTAACTACCACTGGTTCAGACAAGCTTTTTCCTATTTTACTAGTCTGGGAATAAAAACAGAATTCCTTTTCTTCTTCAACACACTCAGTGCTCTCTCCTTCAGAGAAAAGTCCTCAGATAACTCCTCATACCCTTAAATAGTATATTATGACTAGTATATGTATGTCAGTGTCACCGAAGTGAGATCTACGCTTTTGCAGTAGATCTCAAGTTAGATGAAGTTAGTCTATGAGCTGTGCTTTGCTCAATGAACAAGGTCCATCCAGTTGCCCGGTTAACACAAAGTGGCTAAAAGCCAGGAAAGACGTGTGTGGGTAATCTAACCCATTTGAGCAACCTTAAGTGGTTTGAAGCAAATTTTTCTCAGTGTGGTGTAGGAACAGTATGGTGAAAGAGCAGCTGTGATTTTTTGCGTTAGATGCCTTTTTAATGGGCTTCAGAAAGAAAAACTGAAAGGTTGCCAGCCTGAATGTTTAAGTGAGATGAGATAAAGTAGTAATGAAAATCTTAGTGGCTTTTGCTAAGCTATCAGGACAATAAGCCTCGGGTAAAAGATTAGGGGAGATAAAGTGGAAGTGTGGTGAACCAGTTTAGTAGACTCGGAGCCAGAAGGGATGAGAAGGTGAAATGTAAATCAACGGCATGAGAAGTCATACAACCAAAATGGATTAAAAGGCAAGATAGGAAGATGGAAGCCACAACATGTGTGGAAAGAAAGATGTGAAAGATCTTAAGATGTAGTGTCGGAGCAAAAGCCGCCAAAGAGGTTTGAAGTTGGCCTGTCCGTGACAGCAACCAAAGCAAATGGTTTGTGTATCAGCATTTTTGGGAAAACCTTTTTTCAGTTTTACAGATAAGTGTGAACAGGTGTCATTTGGAAATGGATTCAGATGTTAAATCAAAAGTCCAGAAGGCCCGAGAGAAAGATTGCAATAGTCTGTTTACGGAATTGCAATATCCTTCCATAGGTGACTGAAATCATATATGAGATAATGATTTCCAAAACTGCCAGATTTGTAACAGAGTGACAAAAAGAGAATCCTCCAACCCACAAATAAAATGTAACTTCTTGTATGCCAAAACACTGGTGAAGTAACCGCTGTTTCCCAAATGAACCAAACAGCCCTGAAGAAATTGCCCAAATTTCTATGTACCAACCTGTACAGAGGCTTTGCTACAGCAAACAAAGAAGTCCTGCTTGTGTTCTGTGTATGAGAGAACACTGTGGATCTTGTTTAAAAGCCTGAAATAACGACCAAGGGAAGCGATTATTCCCCTCCATGGGAAACTTGTGAGGTTGCATCTGGAGACCTGTGTCCAGTTTTGGGTCTCTCAATAAGAAAGCCTCGTGGCCTAACTGGAGTGAAAGCAGTGGAGGGTCACCAAGACAGTTAGGGGACTGGAACGTGCTGCACAAGGTGAGGCTGAGGGAGCTGAGTTTGCTTAACTTGCAGAAGAAAAGGCTACGTAACAGTGGGTCAGAGTGCAGCTTCCCACTACTGAAAGAGGGAGTAGAGAGAAGATGGAGCCAGACTTTCCCCCGAGATGTACAGCAAAAGGAAAAGAAGCAGTGGTCACATGTTGCAGCAAAAGAATTCCAGATAGATAAATGGAAAAAATTACAAAAGTGGTTAAGCACTGGCACAGGTTGCCTAGAGAAGCTGTGGACTCTCTGTCCTTGGGGGTATTAAAAGCTCAGCTGGACAAGCAATCTGAGCAGCCAGATCTAACTTTGAAGCTAGTCCTGTTTTGAGAAGGAGACTGGATTAGATGACCTCAAAAGGTCCCTTGCAACCTCCGTTAGTCTTTGACTGTAATTCTCCAGAGAAGCACGTAAGATTTTTCTCACCGATTAAATCCATTTTAAAGATTGCAAACTTCTTGTAATCATTATTGCATATATGGAGCAAGCACGTTTTGATAGTAAACTCTCTGTGTTCTGGGAAACAGCATCCAAGAATAATGCAAGAAAACCAATTTATTGCAAATACGTTATTTAGGTCACATCTTTCTACACTCAGAGGCCCTAACTACTTCCCCTCCAATTGCAGGATGAAACAAGACTGATGCTGTTACAGCACTTGGATTTAAAAGCTTAATTCTTTCCAGCATATCTAAAAATGAAATTAATCTCTGCATGAAATTTGACCACTGTGAAACTGGGGAAATATACACAGACACACGCACACACTTATATTGTGCATCCAAAAAGGATAACTAGGTCAGATCCTAGGAAACTCCAATTTTGTGGCTGAAGTGATTAAAAATTAGACTAAATCTGAAAGAGAAAAGGTTCATTCGTCTCTTAGACCTATGCCATAGGGGAGCTTTTCCCCCCCAAATAGCAAATCCAAGAAAAACTTGACACAGAATTTCACTGTTCCAAGCCCTGTTCTTCCCTTGTGATACACAAGACAAAAAGAACCTTGTAAGAGAACCTAAAATAGAGGAATGGATCATGTCTCTTGGGTGGCAGAACAAGAAAAGGAGCATTATTCAGACCCTTCAAAGGTTTCTAAACACACTGGGTGAATATATTGCAGATGTTAGCTGGGCTAACATGCTCATTCAGGATGAAGATTTTCATTCAACGTAAGTCTTATGGGAATGGTAATCATATTGAAAAATCACATGGCTCCTGCAAGGCTGTAAGGAATTGTTCACATGTGGATAAAGAAATCACATTTTTGCTTGAAAGACTGCAAAGAACAAGAATACTTCCCATGTACCTGATGGAAGCGTCTACTCAACCAACATTTGCTTGGTCACACAGGATTAAACATAAAACCAATTGCACATAGCAGCATTTCACCTACTGTTTTCTTTGGAATAGACTACTGATCAGCAGAGGTAATTCTTCCTCCTGGGCCTAGGAAAAAGAAGAGAGAATAAACACTGGTTATCTGTACACAGCAACATGACTTATATTTATGAAACATTTGGCCACAGAATCTCAAGGTCCAACCTTCTTGGGTGTGTGGTTAAAAAAAAACAAACACAAAAAATGAGAAAAGAAATGCAGTTTCAAAAATACCGAAATACTGCATTTCTTTCAGACATTTAGGAGGGCCTTTGCTCTCTCAAAAACTGGTCTGTATTCATAAGCCAGATTTATACTCACGTATAAAATATACGTATGTTTTGTTTTCTGCACTCTTGTGAATCCTTCATTGGAAGTTCAGATTATTCCAAGAATGAATACATACCTACATTCATGTTCTTCCTTCTTTCAGTTTTTCTTTCCCTTTTTACTCTAAGTAGCAGCAATTTATAAGTAATGTGGCATTGTCTTTATTTTATCTGTTGCTTATGGCATACAACCAAAGCAATTATACTTTTAAAAGGCTGCATTTTGCATAAAAGCTGTTTAAGGGACTCTTGCTTGAAATATCCTGAATTTAATATGATCACAGTACACAAAACATTCGAGCAGCCTGAGATACATTTTGTTGCTTTTTCTGTCCGTTGTTTCAGAAAGCAACGCACTTCCATTGCGCTATACATTTCCAGAGTGATGACTCATCTACCATTGACTAATCTGTCATTAATCTGTCTTAGTAAGATTAGACATTTTAAATCAATTTCTATCTTCTAATTCAGTCTAAAGCTTTCAGTTTATAGGAATTTAAATGCCTTACATTTAAATGCCTTTGAATGTAACCCTACAAAGTTCTGAGACCCAGTAATGGCAAGAACTTTTGCTATTGACTTGAACCAGACCTAGACCCCTTGCCAGTGCTTAAAGAGTAAGGCCTACATTGTGTCCTGGTGAGACTGGTTATCCTTATAGTTGCCTTAAGAGAGCATAAAACCTATCCATCTTAGCATAATTGCTCAGTGAGTTTGGCTGCACGCCGCTTGCCCCTTTCTCTAGGGGATGGGATATTGTGCCAGGCAGATCTGCGCAAAGGCCCAATTTCTTCAAGCAAGCTGCAGCTGGGTAGGAAACGGATTTACTGTCCTCTCAAAGTCTGAGTTTTCAAACATTGTCTAATAATGAAATATCTGGAAAAGTTAAACATTTCCAAAAACTTACTATTCCCATCTCCAACTTTACATCATTTTCTCTTTTTGAAATGTTTCATTGTATTTTTTTACCTTCTTTCTTTCAGAGTTAAAAGTTTATTCCAAAAGCAGCATATCCCAAACAAACGTGGTTTAGCAGCAGTTTCATCCTGAACGATACCAACAAAAAATGCTCTCCAAGTCTCCCAAAGCATAGCAGTGTCATCATGATAAAGAGGTGTTTTGTGGGCACTGGAATGCTTTTTTCCAGACTTTCTGCGATTTGTCTCTTAATAAGTGGTCACAAGTTACCGATGTCCTTCCTCTTGGTGAGGCGATCCCAAAGGCTGGAGCATGTTAGGTCTGGTTGAACCATGAGGAATGGGGTAATAAAAATTCTAAAAAGAACAAAAATTTATTTATTCTTCATACAGACTATGTCAGTACTGAAGAAATCCCTAAAACAACAACAGCGTTTCCCAGGGCAAGTTTCCTCAGTATATATTCCCAACTGTTAAGAATTTTCAAAGTTCACCAAAGGGCTCTGAGAAGCTAGTAAAGAAAATAACCTTCTGTTAAGACTAAATAAGACTTCTGCTCACTGTATTTCATCAGATAAATCACCGATTTTAAATTTTCAAAGGCTCACACGCTCAATTCAGTTTGGACATCTCTAGCCTCGCTACGTACCTGAATAATTACTATTTGCGTCACAGTCACATTCATAGGAACCTGCTGCCCAACTTCATAGATAATGCACATGTACAAAGATTAGTCTTAGTAGCAGAGAGCAAATATTGAACACAAGACCTCAGTTCAAGGAAGAAAAAAAAGGCGGCTGTTTTAAACCTTGTGTGACAGCACTGTCCCCTCACCTAACGGGCCACATCTGTCTACTGTCACAGATAGTCTTTCATTAAAGCTCTGCTTCATTCATAGGTGTTGAGTGATGCTGCAGGAACCAAATATGTGCCAGCCAAAAGAAGGTGGACGTTTTCTATTTTCTGGTAACCCCAGTATTTGCCTTTGGCCTAGCAATTGATTTTAGTCTCAGGCCCAAAATCAAATAAAAAACTTCCCTTGTTATGTTAATGTTAAATTGCATACTATAACTGCATTGAGCCAGCATTGCTCTCCTACCCTGCAAACAGCAACTATTTTTAAGGGATGCATTGCTATGCAAGCGAAATGGAGATTTTTTTTTTTTTTTCTCCCTGGACTTTTTGTCCTATAAATGTGGTCGTGACTTAACTTTGCCCTGAGGAAATGCTTGCTTATCTTTGCCTTAGAAGGCTTCAATTAAGTGCCAAAGGCCGTTCAACTCTTTCTATATCCTCAACTGCAACCCATCTCCTTTCTTCCCTCCTAGAGCTGTGGGGGAGAACAGCAGAGAAGCACAGTGACCTGAAAGTAATAAAGTCAGAGCAAGCCACAAAAACCTTTCTAATTACTCAGTTTCAGAACACAGACTGAAAAAAAAAGCAGCTCTTTCATTCTACTCTGCCATAAAATGACCAGAGCCAACAAACAAATGACCAAAGCAACCCATTGCTGCCCGACAGATGACAGAAAGGCACAGTCACTCATTATCTGCTCTCAGAGCTGCCGATTGAACAGCGGTGGTTAGTTCAGACAGGTGAAGAACAGCGAGACCTGGAGGGCCGTCCACATATAAAAGCATTCACTGTGGCGCTAATACCATGTATTTGTCTTTGAACAGAACAGTGTGAACCCAATTGCCTGCTTGACACAGAGCAACCCCAGGGAACTCCTTGCAAAGTGAGCCTGTGCCTTACCTTGCCTCCGGACCATCTAGGCTGCAAACTATTTTTAAAAACATACATTTAACATTTACCAAACTATGGTGACTATACTAAAACTGTATTTACTAACTTGTTGCAATCGGCTTCTTACTTTTCAAGGGCAATGTTTTCAGAAAAAGACAAATAACTAGTCTAGGTGGTCAATTTGGGTTTACTTGTTACAGAAGCAGTTGGAGGTATGACCCCCCCCTATGGTGGGGCTTGATTTTCTAATCAACCCTGCCTCTTCCTATATATATATTTCTGCCATTGCTACTATGTGAACCTACAAATGCCAGGAAAGCTGATAGGCCATAAAGTCCTGTCAAATGCATAGTAAGACAATGATTTTTTCCTCTGGTGCTCCCATTTTAGCAGCCCTATTTGAAAGGTAAGACAGACAGACAGATAGATCTACATTTTTAAGCTGCTGATGACAGGAGAGCTGCCAAACCAAAATAACTGGAAACCTGAGTCCTCTATAAAAAGCGCAGCTAGGGAACCATCACTGACAGTGCGAACTGGTGTGCTACCTCAGATAACCCCGTCGGTTTGCCTCGATGCAGAGACATCTCCTTGGATGAGGGAAGAGTTACCCTGGCTCTGGACAATGCTCTCTGCTTGTATCGGTAACAGGAAACTGGGACACCAGTCCGTGGCCATGAACATGCGCCAGGCTACCAAGAAGGCACGAAGTTGCTGTATCCAGTCCATATTTACTGACTCGGGCAATGATCTGCCCATGAAAGGCTCTGTATCTCTGCTGGTTTTTTGCTAAGAGAACATGAAAGATTATTTAAGGTGATACGCTAGGGCGGGCAAAACAGGTATTTTAACACAACGGGAACAAAATATTCTATAGTGGCAAGCAGTGCAATGAGCTATTACACAGTAGCAGAAATATGTGTAGCAAAGTCTTGAGGTGACTCCTTTTGCGCAGGCTTCAACCATGGAATAAAATAATTTCCCAGGTCTTATTTAATGCCTGCACACAGGTAGTGTGATACAGCAGCCCCAGCTGCTGCACATGCTCCCCAATAACAGAGCAGCCCAGCTAAGCCGTGCTGTGGGGGAAGCTGCATGGACAAAGATTCAAGTAGCACAGGCTCATAAAACTTCTTCAGTTATCCACTCATTTTTCGTAACGGGGAAATAGAGGAGACTCGGTAAGCGCCGGCCATGTGCCCAATCCTCCCTTCGGCCTGCAGGCCCTGCTTGCTGCTGCCAGGCGGGTGGCTGGGGCTGGAAGTGAGCATTTGCAGCTCTTCCTAAAGAGAAATAAACCCCTTGCACTAGCAAGGATTCCAGAGCACAGGCACTGTTTTCTAGCACTTTCCTTAGGCAAATGATGAGAACGTATCACCTACCTTTGCGAGGAAGCTGGCAGTCGCCAACAGGTAAGGAAGATGGAGAGGGGAAGGGAGAGGAAGAGGATGTGAGCGGCATGGTGTGCCCGGACAAGCAGAGGGCTGGGCAAGGTCGTCTTGAACAACTGGTGCCAGAGAACAGAGCGATGCTTTCCAAAACCTCGTCTGCGTTGCCAGTTAGCGCTTCAGGCTTTGCCTGTGTGACAGTTACTGTCACGTACTGGCGCGAAAGGCAGGGACTCCAGTCACCAAGGGTCCGAGCTAAGAAACTGAAGTCTTACAGCCCTATGAATACTCTCATTGCAGGTACACAGACAGCGCACTGATCCGTGTGCCACGCGTCAGTCAGCAGAAGTCTCCCCTCTCCAGCCCTTTCATGACTGTTTTTACTCTCTGCTTCTATGCAGCTTGAATCCAAAATGGAGGTGTCCTGGTCACCACCTGCCATGCTCACACACTGTCTCCTAATAAACTGTCACACATAGCAGTAGAGCTTTTGATTTTATTTTTTTT
>VZTL01005871.1:36023-47511 GCA_013400535.1 Scopus umbretta
GCGGAGCGGAGCGGCGCGGCGCGGGCCCAGGCACTGCAGCAGGTAAGCGCCGCGGGACAGCGCCCGCGCCTTGCCCCCGTCCGCGCTTTCGCCTTGGGTTTGGGGTCTGTCCCCCCCCAGTCGTGCTGCTCCAGGCCCACGGAAACGGCAGCCTTGGGGGGAATAAAGCCTCAAAGCTTGCCCTGCTCCCCCCCCGGTTTTATAAGGGCCTGCAAAAGCGCCCTTATGCTTGTGGAGAGCCTGGTAACACTNGGGGAAGGGAGAGGAAGAGGATGTGAGCGGCATGGTGTGCCCGGACAAGCAGAGGGCTGGGCAAGGTCGTCTTGAACAACTGGTGCCAGAGAACAGAGCGATGCTTTCCAAAACCTCGTCTGCGTTGCCAGTTAGCGCTTCAGGCTTTGCCTGTGTGACAGTTACTGTCACGTACTGGCGCGAAAGGCAGGGACTCCAGTCACCAAGGGTCCGAGCTAAGAAACTGAAGTCTTACAGCCCTATGAATACTCTCATTGCAGGTACACAGACAGCGCACTGATCCGTGTGCCACGCGTCAGTCAGCAGAAGTCTCCCCTCTCCAGCCCTTTCATGACTGTTTTTACTCTCTGCTTCTATGCAGCTTGAATCCAAAATGGAGGTGTCCTGGTCACCACCTGCCATGCTCACACACTGTCTCCTAATAAACTGTCACACATAGCAGTAGAGCTTTTGATTTTATTTTTTTTCCTCACAAACCAAGACCAGAAAAATAATTTGCATGAGCCAGAAAAATCCTGCCTCGTCTGTTCCTCCCTGTAAGCCCCCTTTGCTTCAGGAGGAGCACAGGACCTCCTGCTGGCTCATTTGCGCACGGTCTCATCCAGGGGTAAAAGCTACGAGCTCGGAAAATTACAGTTCACAGACNACTGGTTTTTGTTGTTTTGGGGTTCCATCCCCCCTTTTGATACTGCAAGAACTTAGGAGCACTTGACCCAGGAGCTGGTCGCACAAGTTGCAGAGAGAGTATTTTTGGAGCCCGAGTTCTTTTCCTATTAAAGCAAAGCAAAGCTTGATTAATTTGATGCTGGTACTCTCCTCGTCCTACTTATTATGGTAAACACTGCCACAATAAAAAAAGCAAGGAGAAGAATTAAGAGACCAGTGCAGAGGCTGCTGCTTTTTTTTTTTTTTTTGGCAGGGCTCTGTAATACCAGTGAGAACCCTGGGAAGGAGAAAGCCATTTATTTAAGTGACAAAGCAAATGCTCTGGCTTCCCATGACTCATCAAAAATCCACATTTCCAGAAAGGACCGCATCCTTCTCAGAAGGGGTGTGCTGCAGAGCGAGCCCCTTTTTCCAAACATTCAAGCTAACTGGCTTTGAATGGGCCATGTTCTTGCATAGTAACGGTGATTTTCATCGCCTGAGAGGAAGGGTTATGAACAAATCTTTACAAATAAAGCTGTAGCATTCTTACTGAATACTTGCTTTCGGCATGGACTTTGGGGATTATAAAAAGATGTTTTTAAGCCAGTTCTTGAAACACAATGAGGTAAAAAATAACGTATCTCCCTCCCTCCCTCCCCCTTTTTTTTTTTCCTCCTCCTATTCACTCAGCAGTCAACATTAACAGTGCAAAAGAGCTCTGTTACCTAGACCTGGGTTAATAGCTTATAGAAAACATTTCCAAAGGTGCTTTAGCATTTTTATTTATCTGAATTAACCAAACCAAAGAGCCTAACAAATGCACTTACAGTTGTTCAGAACCACAGCATGATGGTTCTGCACCAAGGTGTATAGCATCCCATTGATGCTGTGATGGGATAGGTGCCTTGCTTAATATAATGCTGTCTTTGCTCAGAGATGAAGCAGCTGATCCAGCTTGCTGGAATTTTAAGACCTGTGTCAGAGTCTGTAAAAGGGAAGCTAAAGTGGATGAGCACTTCCACTGTAACTGGATCTGCTTTACTTGTTACTAGAATGTTCTTTTCTGTGTTTTCACGGAAATGAGTTTAATTAGCTGTCACTAAAACATTTTTTCAGAGGTTCGGAAAAGGCAAACGAGACTGCGTTTGAATCGAAAGAGTTCAGAATTAGCAAGAAATAATCGAATAGTCTCACGCTAGTTCTTTAGCTTGGACTGTCAATTTCAATTTAGGCGTTGTTATTTAAAGCCATGCAAAGACGAGGCTATGAATAATTAAGACAGTGGATGAAGCAAATATGCATTCTTAAGAAGCTTCTTACCTGATGTAACAAATAATAACGCCCTGTCTTTCTCCCCATTTCAGAATGATACAGATCTTGGACCCAACACCCTTGCCAAGCTCCATCATGCCTGTGGATGTGGCCATGAGAATTTGCTTAGCCCATTCTCCACCACTGAAGAGTTTTCTCAGCCCCCTTGAGGACTGTCAAAGAAACAACTTTGTGAACAGATTCAAACCTCTTAGACCATGTCTTCACGTGAAAAGTGACTCCGAAGCTCAGAAGAGTGACTGGAACCATTCGGCAGCCCGAGCCAAGAAGCGAGTTGTGTTTGCAGACTCAAAGGGGCTGTCGCTGACGGCCATACACACCTTCTCCGAGTTCCAGGAGCACCCTGGGTGGGATCTTCAGTTTGACCTCTTGGGCCTTGAAAACATAACATCTGACTTAAAGCTACACGAGGAGAAAAACTTGATTCTGGGTTTCCCTCAGCCCTCAGCTGACTACCTGGACTTCAGGAACCGCCTGCAGAAGAACTTGGTCTGCCTGGAGAACTGCACCCTGCAAGAGAAGGTGCTGTCGGGCACTGTGAAAGTTAAAAACGTGAGCTTTGAAAAAAAGGTTCAGTTTCGAGTTACCTTTGATACGTGGAAGACTTACACGGACGTTGAGTGTGTATACATGAACAATGTTTACAGTGATTCTGAAAATGATACCTTCTCATTTACCATTGACTTGCCTCCTGCCATTTCCTCTGAAGAGAAGATAGAGTTTTGCATTTCTTACCAAAGTGGAGAACATACCTTCTGGGACAATAACGAGGGTCAGAATTACAAGATTCTCCATGCAGAGTGGAAACCTGATGGTGTTCAGATACCATCTGCCAAGAAAGACTGTGTAGATCTTCAGACTCCAAGGAGAGGACAAGAGAGAGAGCCTGATCAACTAGGCAGTCCGAGACTGTCCAGTGGTCTGTTTCCCCAGTGGCAGAGCTTGGGTCGGATTGAAAATTCATCACCATATTGGTGATCAATACTAGCGAGGAAGCATTCTTCCATTTGGCAACAGTACGGTGTTAGTTTTCTGGTTCACATACTACGTGACAAAACCACCCGGCAGGTTTTGTCAGCTGTCTGAACAAATCCAAATTCGCTAGTCTGTGGGACTTGTTAAACTTGTTAAACCATATTATGCTACTGAAGTTCTTCGCCAAAACTTATTCTTGGAAAGAAAGAAAACCAAGATGAAACCCATGCGTGTGCCACCTACTATGGAAATAGCATGCCGTATCTTAAGTATATGCTGCTTTCTTTCTACTGTAGACTCTCCGAGTCACTAGGTGAGAGACTCTTGTGAGGAAGTATGGAAGGCGATGGTATCTTAGCAAGCTGTAGTAACTGCACGTGTGAGAGTATGTGTGCGTGCACAGGGACGTTACGTGAGCAGAATCATAATTAGTTTTGCATCTGTTAGGAGTACAGTAGAGATGAGGTGGATGCTGTCAGGACAGAGGCTTGCTATGACCCTCTACATGCTCGTAGCAGAGGCAGGTAGGAATGCATGGCTAGGATCTGAGGCTTCAATACAGCTTAAGAAACTTGGAGAGGATAATGGAAAAGGGGAAAAGGGGAAGAGGTAGGATGTGGTGTATAACTTGGAGACATACAATGTTCTAATTTCTTCTTTCCAAAGGTGGTCTCCTAAGTCCCAGAAAAAGTTCTGTGGGATAAAAAGGAGACTACAGAAAGTGATGCAAAGTGAGTGGTGAAAGTGACAGCTGCTTTGGGAAGACATCTGTTTCCTCATTGGCTTTGTGAATAATAAATGTCTTGCATTTGAGAACAAATCTAACCTTGGCTTCATCATCCTACTCACTTAGCAGGCAGATGGTTACCTTCTAATGTTAAAAGGAAAATGTGCCTTTTAAAAAAAAAAAGTTAAAACAACCCTCCATGCCAAAAATAGGAAGTTTACAAATCACTTTGTCACCTAACCCTAGTCTGTAGCAGCATTAGATGATTTGTCTCATCACACGATCTAATCTTACAGCATCTGATGGTCAAGTATCCTGCTCCCTATTGCAAAGTTAGCAATGGCTTTTCACAAATGTGTAACATAGGCAAGCTCCTTCATATTGAAGACAGTGAATTATCTGCACTTTCTGAAAGCTGATTTCTGTAAAAGAGCAGGGTTGCTACTATTTTTTTTCTAGACTGAATATAGGGTTGCACGTAAATAGAAAGCTGCTCTGTTTTATTGTACCTCATTTTTTGAAGGTTTTTTTTTAGACTTCAGTAAACTAATGTATATTTTATATCTGTATGCATATAATTTAGCTTTCTGAGCTGTCAAACTGTAAAGGTGATCTGTGTTTCATGCAAGAATTGTGCAAGAAATTGTCCAATACGTGCTCAGCAGCTGTGAATACTGGCACAACTTTTAGCTGTACAGAAGTGGTGTTAACATCAAAATATAAATCACATTTTTGCCCATTGCTAAGAAGTATAATATACTAAGTCTGAAGCTACTTGCAATGCAGCAAGACAATAAATACTAAGGTGAAATAAGCCCTTTCTCTTAATTGCACATTTTCCCTGTATAACCCTTGCTGTCATGTGTAAACTAGCCATTTTAAGAATAAATTGTATTTTGATACACCTGGTTCTTACTGTGTCAGCTCAATCTGTCTATTTTCTCAACCTCTTTAAACAGCTTCAGTGGTGATACAAGGTACAACCAGTTCGTTCTGCAACATGGGATGTAGCTAAAGCCGGCTATGGTATGGTATCTTAGGTCAGCAGCTGGCATTACCCTGAAAATCAAATCCAAGCTCTTCATTAAATGGGAGATCATCAAAAGTATTCACCTTATGAGTTGTGTCATTTAAAAAAAAAAACAAAAAAACCACAAACCCACAAAAACCCCCAAAACTAAAATCCTGTACCTTGCCAAATCTAACTGGAATATTTTGGTTTGACAGGTTCTATCAGGGATCTTGCTGTGCCATGGGTGAATCTGTCTTAATCCAATGGCCAGACTTACCTGCTGAGCTGTAGAATACACGATGCCTGCATGGGTACATCTAGGCAGCAGTACTTAATGTCTTCTGGCTCACTTTCACCTGGTACTTAGCTCATTATGAGCCTCCTGCAGCTATGCTGCTGTTTGGGGTTTCTCCTCTTATACCTGGGAACCCAGCTGAACTGCCATCAGTACCAAACAACTACCTGCAAAATGTAGTGTCTGTGTTTGAGCCAGCCATTCACCTTTGACACCACGACATGGACCTACCCTTGCAGGTACTTGGAATGGAGAAAATGGTGCATTGTTTCCCAAGGGCCCTAGTCCCTGGGGGGCAGAGGGTTTTGGTACACCCCTCCTGCTCCCAGGTGGCAATTTAGACCAGCACAGAGTAAGAACAGGCTAGCCAGCACCAGTTGTACACCAGATACTTTATGTGGGATTTCTTAATACATTAACTCGGTGATAAGATGGAGTTTGGTTCAATCCATTGCACACAAAGTCAAGGGTTTCCCAGCAAGAAGTCTAGTTTTAATTATGAAAAAGCAATTCCCGAAAGGCAAAAGACAACACGGCCCTAACAGTGTGTCTCTGACCTGGGGAATGAATTTGGAGCTTCCCCGTGGCAAAGCCCGTGCTGGACACAGAGCCGTCCTTTCCCTAATGCCATCCACCAATCTCAAGTACTACACTGTCTTATGGCACTTACCATCTCTTATGATATGATATATAGCTCCCTGCCCTAGAAAAAGGGTGAACTGAAGAGAGATTTATAACTTAAGTGGCTCGAAGGCTCCTCTGCCTCAGTGTGGGACTTGGCTTCAGCAAACCAGATGCAAGGCTACTGGCTAGAGCAGAAGCCTTCTAGCATGGGGAAAAGTAGCATTTCTTATTCTCCAGCCAAATTTTGTGACTAGCCATCACAACTGAAAATGCTTACTTGTCCCTCCTCTTGACCAAGACATAAATCACTTAAAAATATCAGAAGACAGGTTCCTTTGACCAAGTTTTGGCTTTAAGCCAGCTTCTTTGCAAAAATGCCTTTCGAGATCTTACTTGCCCAGCAGAGAGGCAACGTGGTGCTGCAGTGTCGCTCAGCATCTCCAAAGCCCTCCCTCAGTCAAGGGAGCAAAGGGTTTCTCCTTTCTCCACTCCCTACCAAAGCAATGCAGTTTCACTCCTTCCTCTTTCAAAACAGAGCTTGTGTTTGACACTAAAGCTCGCATCCCTCAAAAAGGTAACAGGCTCCTAGAGGAATGTATTAGCAACACTACGGTATAGTAACTGGACAAAAAAAAAAATTAAAAAAATTCTAACAAATGTATCAGTCATGGAGAAAAACAGTTTCACCCTTGAAAAACTGTCTTGGCACAGGGGATTCAAACATGTGTCTTAGGTGCTGCTTTTTCAGACATATCCAATTGAAAACCTGAAGGTGTAGAGCAGATGCAGTCCTCGAAACAGAGCTTGCAAACCTATGGCATCATCTCATACCCTTAGGAAGTCACTTTTCCATCTGCATTGTAGATTTGTATTTCCGTCACTGAGGCGACTGGATTCACTCCTACAGCTCTGTACGTCTAAGGTCTTATAACTTTCAGTTATAGCCTATGGGTGGGACAGTACTCACAGACTTTATTCTTCAAACATAAGTATTTCAAGTTGGGTTCCTAATAATTGTACTCATTTTTGTGAAGCTAGGCCTAGTCTTACGATGCAAAATTAAATTGAAATTTGCTGCTGTTTCATATTAACAAAGATCTGTCACCCTGGAAGATCAGCATCTGAACATTTCATGAGAACATAATTAGAATTTTCACAGGCAATTAGTGAATGTCTTTTTCTGTAATTATATATATCTAAACAAATTACCACAATTTGTATGTTAAATCTGGTAAATTAAAGGTAGATGTTCCAGTATTTACATATACATAAAGTAACAACTCCCATCCCTCACAGACACTTCTGAGCTTTAAGATGAAATGTAATCAACAATAAAATGTTTCAGTGAGGCTGAAACAGAAGAAAGAAAGGCTGCGCTAAACCCTCTCTCGAGAGGCCTCTCCTCCTGTTTCAATAATCACCTGTACTACAGCCATTCCTGACCGGCATTTGCTTAACCTGTTCTTACAGCCCTTCAGTGACGGAGGCACCACAAGCTTTCCAATTATTCTTTCCTCTTCTTACCTTAAAAGAGGCTCCTGAGGTCTTAGCCTAATTAAAATTAAGCTCCTGATTACTTGCTTTAGTCTGTATAGATAAAGAGAGGAAACTATTACTTTCTTTTTGCAATAGCCTGTAGGTGCTTGAGAGCAAAGAACAGCTTTCCCTCCTCTCCCCATGTCCCTGCTCTAGGCTATGTAATACTTCCTTTCATGAAAAATGGATATTTCACCTTTTCATCCTTGTTTGGAAAGGAACCCTTTAGACCTTTGGATTTTCCTTAAGGCAGAAACACCACTCTCCGTTAGCTCTGGTAAAAGCCTTGCGGTGTGGTCCTCAACTTCACCAGTGAAAATTTAACACAGCTCAATACCAGTCTTTCATTGCTCAACTGACTTCATCCATCTCATACAATAAGACCTCGGGAGTGTACATGTCGTTTCTGTAGTGCTCGATCGACTGTCTGTGAAGCTTATGACAGCTGGACAGATTGAATCAGTGATGCACTTCACTGACGATTTATTCTAAGGATGGGATTTCCTCCATTAAAAACATTCACCTTTTTCCTGTTCCTCCTCCACATACTGCAAACTGCTTCTAACACTCCAGCCTTTGTTTATCTCCTTTCTGGACTAATCATTAAGTTGGTCAGCTTGCATTTCTTCCACGTGAAGAACAGTGTTTTCTGCTTCAGTAGCAAAATTCATGCAGGCTGGATAGGATCTGTGCAGAAAAGGCAGACTGACTGTTCTTGCAGTGTTCACTGCAGGTGGCCCAGTGGTGGTCTCGGTAAGTGCATCTTTCAGAGCGCGAGGTAGAAAATACCACAATTATTTCTGGCGAGGCAAAGCATGAATGCAGCATTGTGGGCCTGCCCAGTTGCTGATAACTTTGTAAGGCACTCTAGGCATTGCGGTGCGCTGAATGTGCGGCAGTTGTGTACACGCATTACATCCTCAGCTTGCTTTGAGCACAAGGGAAGAAACAAGGCTGCTCAACAGCTAAAGACCGGGCTTTCTGACAGGAGTGACTGTCAGTAAGATTATGGTTCCAATAAGTTAGCAACCAGAACCAATTTGGGGAAAGGAGCAACTATCAAACAAGCTATCAAACATAGTATACCAGAAACTGGAAGTCTGCAAGAGAAGAAATTGGTCTACAGTTTACTGTACTGTAAAAGAAATAAATGGCACAGAATAAAATAAAAGTTATTTGCTTCAAAGGTATTATTGGGGAAATACCTCCACTACCTCTTCATATTTCAGGTCATCATAGTATTTTATATGCTTTTGGACTTGCAGCATCTTGCACCTTGCTTTTAGGAACAATATGAAAGTGGCTGCCCCTACACACTTGACTAGGCGGCAGTGGGACCGACGTGGCAATTCCCCTCTCTTGCAGGAATGGTAAGACAAAACAAGAAGCTTCACACAGCACAACTCCTGCCCTAAATAGTCCCCTCTTCCCCCAGGCACACACACACACAACTGTAGTTAACCATGAAGTCAAAACTGTGAAATTGTAGTGTCAAAAGCAAATATCTGATTTTTTTGGGGAAAGAACACGTCTTACTGATATTCCTTCGAGAAAATACAATTTTAACAGATGAATTCAGAGTATGCAGCAAGTATCATTAAGCAAAATCAGGAAAGGCTCAGGGTGAGGTGGTTTTGTGTGTGTGCTTTTGTGTTGGTTTTTTTGTTTGGTTGGTTGGTTTGGGTTTTTTTTTTTTTTTAAAGAAAAAAAGGTTTTTCTTTGCAAGGCTTTGCTTTTGACTCCTGCCTTCCCACTCACAGTCTCCCATGCCCAGAGCTAATTCAAAATCTAACCAGGAGACAGATAGGTTCTGAAAGCATCCAGCTGCCTTACTTTAACCCAACAATTACAATAGAATTTAGGGAGATTTAAAAAAAAAACAAAACAAAACAAACTGAAACACAAAACCACAACACACCAAACAAACAAAAAACAAACAAGCAAACCCCCTAGTTCTGTTCCTCAATTTAAAGCTAATCACATACTGCAGGTCCATCGGGTCAGGTTGGTCAGGTCAAGAATATTATGGTACAGCACAGACCTCTTTGACTTGACTCTGAGCACCATACATAACAAATCCACTGATGCAAGGAAAACAGAACTGTCTAAAAACTCAGAGAACAGCCACAGCCATTACTGTTCTCCCCTCCTCTACCTGTAATAAGCTCAGGCCACACACCGATACAGTGCAGAAACACACAGGAGCTGGGGAGTTGGATGGGTACAGTTAAAGATGATTTTGTGTTTGTGTGACGATTGTATGTCAAATATCGATACTGTTTAAACTCTCCATCTAGCAAAGGTGAGCGACAGAAGCGCTCCTAACGTTTTCTGCTCCACTTTATTATTCCCTTGGAAGAGTCCCACCCTCCCTTTTGCCCTCAAAGGTGCACAGTCAAGACCAGCACGTGGTCTCTGTGTCTGTAACTATCACCTCAGCAGCTGCATCAGCAAAAGCATTTACCCTTTGCTCTGCATTGGGAAGTCAGGAAATACTAACTTCTAAGCCATTCTCCCCAACCCTAGAGCTTCTTTTTTTCTATCAGGCTATGAGAGCCTCCTTTTCTTACCTGGCATAATCTTCTGAAAGACCACAGGCATCGGAATTGCTAGACAATATCACCTTCAGAGATCTGCCATCACCTTTGTTCAGGAAAGACACAAGGGCGGTATAAAATCCCAGTACACAGGACCAATCTGCTGGTGGAAAGATGACCCCAGCAATTGAGATAGATAGGAAGTTAGGACCATTCCTAAGTCATCAGGACAAGAGCTAAGAACCACCCCCACCAGTAGGAGATGGAAATAACGCTTTAGGGATAGCTGTTACTGCTGAAGTAAATCTTCTGCAGGCCTGATGTCAGCCTGGGAGTGGTGGGTTAGTGCCCAGTGCTGCATTAGCAACAGCTGAGAAAATGGGAAGAGCAGATGCTGATTGTATGGCACACATGGTGGTTATTTGCTAAATAACTGAATGAAATTAATTTCCCTCCAAATCAAACCTTTACCATGCTGGAGAAGAACAAAAGGGGTGTTTCACAGGCCCCTATCTCAGCACCCTAGTTGTACTGGGACCAGTTGCCTAACTTCTGTATTAGCTCCTGTGAAA
Organism: Scopus umbretta; assembly: GCA_013400535.1. Lineage (NCBI taxonomy): Eukaryota > Metazoa > Chordata > Aves > Pelecaniformes > Scopidae > Scopus > Scopus umbretta. Next base: position 46,534 of record VZTL01005871.1, read on the forward strand.
GCATAAGGTCAAGGCACCACTGAAGAAATACCTGGGCCTGTGCTGAGTGCAGTGTGGACCTTGTTAGAGTAACAGCTGTGGGTACGAGGTGTTTCTACTCAGCTGGAAGAGAGAGCGATGGGGCAATACACTCGGTGATGAGGAAGACTCTATTCATCTATTTCAAAATCCCTGAGCAGCTGAATACTGAAGAACTCGACTCTCATATTAATTCTAGCTAGTAATTAGAAAAACATAGTATTTTGATATTTTCAGTGGACTGCAAATGTCAAAAATTACATTCTTATTCTCGAGATCAGTTACATAAATAACACTGCATTTTATTCTATCCAGTGAAAAATGTGTTACTTCTTAGGTATAAAACATCATACGAATGCTACAAATGTACATTCTGGGCCAGTGCAGGTTAAGGTGCCATGTAATCATAGCCTCAAGCAGCTAACTGACAGTGGAGCTTGTGCCAGATTTCTCCTCCTCGAGTTTCGGTCATTATTCAGAGAGGGCAAAAAAGGGAGATGAAGTCTCTTTCCGAGATCACGTCTTGCTAGCTAGTTATTAGAGCTCACGCATTACTCCTGCTGGCTCCAGGAGGTTGCCCAGGGCATACACCTGAGCCGAGTTCAGAGTCACAGTGGCTGTGAAGCCATTCACCCTGGCAGGTGTAGTCTTTCTTGTCTCTTGTGGTGACATGGGGAAGAATTTCCTTCTGCCGGCATGGCAGTGATGGGGAGAGGCTTGTGCAGCCATTTTAAATAATCAGTCTCCTTCCCTGGGCGAAAAGCTTAGAGAACGCAAAATTTTACCCTTCAGGATCAAGGGTTCCCAGCTATGTACTAATGCCTTCGAACATAGAGCAGCAATTGCCTTTACAGGGAACAGTTAGGCAGAGACATATATTTATAGTTAATTATCATGTTAGGGCAGCAAGAGCAGAGCAGAGTGAATTCCAAATGCAAAATACTGCCCCCCCCCCGCCCT
>VZTL01005871.1:53520-98070 GCA_013400535.1 Scopus umbretta
AAAAAAAAAGCCTGATTTCTACACATGGAGTCCCATGTTCTCCATGTTTTTTGGAACAATGCTGATAGAGGACCTGAAATAGAGAACAGTTGGCACTAACGCTCTAGGCTGCAACCTTTCTTCACATCAGCAAGCACAGTTGCATCTAAGCCATCCATCCTATGTATTAATCTCACCAACATGAGTTAGGGTTGCATAGCTGACATGCAAGGACTGTCACTTAAGAGGACTTGATGTGGGGACGTGGGGCCACAAAAATGATCAGAGGAATGGAACACCTCTCCTGAGAGGAAAGGCTAACAGAGTTTGGGTTGCTCAGCCTAGAGAAGACAAGGCTCCAGGGAGACCTTATTGCGGCCTTGCAATACTTAAAGGGGGCTTATAAGAAAGATGGGGACAAACTTTTTAGTAGGGCCTGTTGCGATAGGACAAGGGGTAATGATTTTAAACTAAAAGAGGGTCGATTTAGACTAGATACAAGGAAGACATTTTTTACAATGAGGGTGGTGAAACACTGGAACAAGTTGCCCAGAGAGGTGGTTGGTGACCCATCCCTGGAAAGATTCAAGGACAGGTGGAATGAGACTCTGAGCAACCTGATCTAGTTGAATATGTCCCTGTTCATTGCAGGGGGGCTGGGCTGGACGATCTTTGGATGTCCCTTCCAAGCCAAACTATTCTATGATTCTGTGATTCTATGAATAAGTCATGGGCAGAGGTCACAGCCCAAAAGCTTGCCAAAGCTTTGTTGCAAGAGATGGCGACACATAAAAGGGGTTAGCAAGCTTCCTTGAAAATCAGGCCTCAGATTGCGCCAGGGGAAGTTTAGACTGGATATTAGGAAAAATTTATTCACAGAAAGGGTTGTCAAGCACTGGAACAGGCTGCCCAGGGAGGTGGTTGAGTAACCATCCCTGGAGGTATTTAAAGTACGTGTAGATGTGGTGCTTAGGGACATGGTTTAGTGGTGGACTTGGCAGTGCTAGGTTTACAGTTGGACTCAGTGATCTTAAAGGTCTTTTCCAACCTAAATGATTCTATGATTCTATGATTAATTTTGAAATCCACTGTAGACAGTGAGTGGGCCCTGGTTCTCCCTTATGCTTCCGTGCTCTTCTGAAAAATTCCCCTATGTATCCCTAAGTTCAGTGCACACATGTCTGGCCCGACCCCCCCCCATCCTTTGAACACCAGATGCGCTTTTTTGGAGTTCTGGGCTTCTTCTTGCTTTTAATAAGGGAGTGAATTCATGTGAAGGCTGACTGCTGTGCTATAAGAAACGTTCATTCTTTCTAGAGAAAATCAAGAAAGGGCCAGTGAGACAGCAGCATTCAGGGGATTTTGTAGGACCCTGTGCTAACCTCATTGCTTCTTGAGAAACATCTTCCTTGACAGTTCTCTGAAGAATTCATTCTACCCAGTAACTTAAGTTTACCCCTTGTAAACCAGATATATTTAGAAAAAGTTGCAGTCAAAACCACACGATGCCATCATTGATTTATGCGCAGAGCAGCAACAAATGAGCAATAAAGTTAAAAAGTAATGAGAGGTCTAGCAGATGGGCAAAGCACCAAAATAAATATTCTGATAAAAACACAGATTCAGCAAACCATCAAACCCAAAATGTTCTTGGGAGTTTGGCTTTATTTGGATTAAATAAGTAAATTTGCTAAGAATGTTGTTAAACTATTATAATACTAAGGCACAGAACATGACCAAGGACAGTTCAACATAATCTGGATATCAAAATATCAGGATATCAGAGAGAAAATCCAGATCTTATTGCAGCTCAGTTACACTTTGCCCTCATCATGCAAGCTTAAAAATCCTTCTAGAAGAGCTGCCTTTTCCCACAATCTATGTCACTAAAACTAGATGCAGCAAGGGTATTTGTGCATGTAGAGCCCTCAGCTGCTGTTTCTCGCATCGTGCCTTCACATTTTATATGAAATTACTTTCATTTCATGAAACTTGGCTCAAACTTGGGAAAAAAAGTACAGTAATGCAAGTGTATAAAATACTGTGTCATCTTAATGGGATATGGCAACTTGGCAAGTAACTTCTCATTAGCAAGGTTTTTGGTCAAGTTGGTTCCTGTTTTCTGCTGCAGGATAGGAAACGTTAGATAAATAATACTTTTGTTTTGGGGAATGCGGCCTAATTATAACTGGGGAATCCTGTGCCATTACTGCTAGTGGCTTGGGTGCAGGTTCTGAAACGCAGTTTCGCCCTTATTTCCCATACCCCAGCTTTGAACCTGCTCACAGATGAGGGAAGTGGGTAACCCCTCCTTTTGATCAGAAAAGGACAGTCACAGGCTCCACCCCGTGATAATAAACAACACTTTTAAGTGGACAACACTGCTGCACAATCTATTGCAATCTGCAAATGAAATAGAAGGATTTTCAGCAGCGTGGTTTTCTTGTATATACAGCCTGCGTACAGAACTAACATTTAATTATATCTTTTTGGGTTAAGAACATCTGAAAATAGTCTCCAACTGCAATTATAACCCATGGATGGCAGATGTATTTCCAGAGGTAATCATCTGTTCTCAGCAGAAAATGAGACTTACATGTCCCGAGACCAGGATAAAATTTCAAGAACACTTTTGGAGAAATCATTTTTAGGACGATGGTTTCGCAACAACTCTAAGTTAATCCATGTGCAAGGTGCCACCAAAAAATTCACCCTGACCTCCTCCTTCACCTGTATGCTTCCTCCCTTCTCTTGGGCCCGTGCGACCAGACAGCGACAGGAGCAGGACACTCATCCAGCTGCAAGAGAGACTCATTCTTTGCTGGGTTCAATTTTTAGCAGTACAGGTTGAGATAATCCCAGACCAACAGTCTTAGTTACAAAAGTGCTTTTGAACCATGCACAATTCAAATACTTCTTTACTGCTGTACGTATATAATTTGGTGTATATTGCAGCAGCAGCTCAGGAGGATGGGAGCTCCAGTGTGCTGACCACACAACCGTGCGTGGTCCCTACAGCTTGCAGCCTGAAGCCCTGCGCCTGCCATGGACTCTTGATTTTGTACGGAAACCCTTTGCATGACTGGGAGCAGGGCTGAAAGGACCTGTCTAACTGCTTCCACCTATAACGTCTGGGCCTGAGCAAGCTTTCCAGCATTAGAACTCAGGATGTATAGACAGTTAAAAAAGAAATATGGCAGGCAACTCTTATGAGTACCTTTAATCAGAAACAAAAGCTGAATGCTGTACGAACGGGGAAACTTTGGTCATGGGAGACTCTATAGCGGTTTTCTCAAATATATGTTTGTTGGCTATGGCTGCCTCAGTGTATCAAATCAATATTTTCTAAATTAAGAGGGATTTATATAAACAGAGCGTAGTCTCTAAGGTGCTGTTTATGGTCTGTCTGGCATAAGTATTTATGATCATTCTAAAATTAGTGATTTTTCTAAAGTGTGTTTTTGTTTAATATAGCTCATGACAGTTTCTATGTTAAATATGCAGTTTTGATTTTTAAGAGAGAAACAGAGGCAACATAGAAACCCACTGTAAACAGTGCTACAATGGTGGCCAATCAATGGAGGGTTGTTCTTGTTTAATACTAAGCCTGCTTCTTAAGTGCAGTCTATTCACTTTCAACCACAGCTGAGAAGACTTGATCTTGGATATGGTAAGTGCTCCAGAATGCTGGGAGAAACACTAAACTTCCATGTGATATATTCTAGTTAAAGAGCTGCTGTTATGGCATAACTGTGTATGAAAATAGAGATAAATAAACTAAATAATACACTTACATGGAAAGAGTTTTCCTGCATGGAACCCTCTTTAGGCTGAGTGATCAGCTCCACCTGTCTCTTTAAAAAAAAGGAATCTTAAAATTAATCATTCTGTCATGTGGTGGTTACAACTGGGCTGTCCTGAGACAGCTCTTAATACCTTTTAGGACTGGGTTTAATGTTAAGAGGAGTGCTGGCTGGCAGGGTAGGTGCTTCTGCAGCCACACTTGTTGGGATTTTCCCTGGGCATTCTCAGTTCTGGCAGTCCAGGGTCCTGGCATTGGCATTATGGGGACAAAACAAAGCAGATGTTCCGTTTCCCTTGGAATTAAAAAGTTTGCACATCCACAGAATATACTCCAGCAAACACCCCCTTGACACAGGCTCTTTTCTTCCAGCTGTATATACTGTACTTTACTTCTCAGGTCTTTTTCCTGACCATGTAACGCAGAAGGAACAGTAGCAGCTCTCTTAACAGGGACAAGAGGGACACTGCTTTTCCCTGAAGGATTTTGAAATATGGAGTTCATTTTGCATCTCCCTCTGTTTTAACACATTGCTGCTTTGTGCAGTTCTGGATCTTTCTGAGTGTTCTTTTTGGATAGCAGCCACACTACTTAGTGAGGTGTAGGCTAGCTGAAATGATTGTCTGTCCTTAAGAACTGCTCAGGTCAGAACATTTAAAAGCACTGTAGTTTGGTTTTCTTTCTCTTCTGTTTTTAAATGCCTTGGTGAAAACACACTCCAAATTGACAGCAATAGCTTACATGTCCTTATGTACAAATCTAACGGTACACCTAAATATCAAAACCTAGAAATACAGCATTTGCTGCCATATGTACGTGGCACTTGCAGACTGTACAATTCAGCGCTTGTGTGGTAAAATTATATTGAAATTTCACCTGTCTGTGCTGTTCAATAGTGTCATCTGTGTGTAAATACACGATTTGTAGGCTCACATTGTTTCACTGTTTGAAAAACAGGCCCTTCTTTATTCTCTGTCTATTAACTATACATTCATCAAGCATCCTATAATTATTTGAAAGTATATATAACTCTTGACAAGCTGTGGTGGGTAGGATGCTTCCAGGTAACATAAGCATTCCAGTTTCTACTGCCAAAGTCGACAGCCCTATCTCAAATGTGCTGAGAAGCAGCTGTTACCATTGACTGTACAGTACCAGGTTAGGGTTTCAGTTCGCTGCAATAGAGAACATACCTTAGTTCAGCCATGGCTGGAGTGCCTGCTTCTTAAAAAGGATTGTAAAATTAGTCACGCAAATTTTTTTCTTGTTTTTCAGCCTGGTGGAATTTTTTTTTTTCCAAAAATAAATTACTGTTGGCATTTTCATTCTTACCTTCATCACATTAGCAATAGAAAAGTAGCTATAGATAGTAACTTTGGTTGAAATTTTACTGGTGATATGTACAACTGGTTTTCACAAGTCCATTTCTTTGTACTTTTCTCATTATTGCTGAATAAATTTTGTTCCAGGATGTTTGGAAAGACTGACAAATGTTTGCCAAACTGTCTGTAACAGACTGTGAAATTAGTTGTGAGATTTGCTGGAGTCATGAGAAAAGTTTATCTTTAATTACAATTCAAACATTGTAAAACAAATTATTTGACTATAAATAAAACACCTCTCAGCAACTGACCATTTCTCCCAAAGCCAAATGAATCACTTATGCTTCAGGTAACTGAGATTCATCTTGGGCCATTTTCTGCAGATAACAATTACTAGATCATACAGAAAAAGTTGCTGAGCTTATGGAAGCTCAGCTATAAAATGCACTGCTGCTCCAATCACCTTGTATTCTCTCTGCAGCTAGTGGATTGAGTCCAGGCTTTTTTACCCATATGTGCTGCTGCAATACCATGCTGGACTGGACTGACTCTGGCCAGAAAGAACATTGTATTCTGCTCCTTTCCTCCTCTGGCAGATGCTGTGTGTACACAGTTAATTCAGTCCACCCTTTGCTAACTTGCTGGTTTTTTCATGCTGCCTTTTCCCTTCCTTGCTTTCCTTTTTCAAGCTCTTTCTCCTTTTAATAACATCCGTACTATTTTCAAGTGTTTCTAATTATACTCATCTTCGTCTCTTTTCCCTCTGATCTCTTGCTGCTCTTCTTTTGCCACGAGCTGCATTTCCAATGTTTCTGTCTCTTTGCTTGTTAGCAAGCCCTGTCAAGACTTGCTGTTGGCACTGCGCTGCTGCTCAGCTCGCTCTGCAAAGGCTACTTGTTATTACGTGGACATTAGTCAGCCCTGGAGAGAAGGGCTGCATTGTGTGACGGCTGAGGTTGAACCCTGACCAAATAAATCAAGCTCCATTTTGGTTCCTTTCAGAGATTAATTTATTTTGCTGCAGCCTGCAGCAGAACTAAAGGAATTCAGTCTCAAGGCCATCAGAAGACATGGAGATTTCTGGAGTTTGTATGCATAAGCTGGCTCAGATTCTTCTCTTAAAATGGGACAAACATCAGGAAACCTCTTACAAACAGGAGCAAAAAATTATGCAAGTACAGAGAAAGCCCAGTTGAGATTTAGCTTTTACTGATTTGACCAGATGAGGATTGACTGTTGCCCAGCACCTCGAGAATTGGTGGCACTGACAGCAGAGTTGAAATCTCCTTTCTGGAACATCACAAAAGAAACTGTGAAAGAAAAAGCTAGCAGCTGCTCAGGGAGGTGATAAGAAAGACATAGCAGTCAATTAGTCTCGAACAAAACATTTTCGTTTTTTGGAGGTCAGCTCTTGCTTTTTGAGAAGCAGCTCTCGCACACGGTTGCGTTCAGTTACCGCTATTCAATGATCCCTGATGCTGTGCACTTCCCCTTTCCCTTCTTGCATTTTCCCCTATTACTGAATGCCATCGGGGAGGTTACCCGGGGAAATTATATATCAGTGGTTCTGCAGGCTCTGTGGAAAGAAATCGGTGAGGTAAGATTGAGCATCTCCTACGGGCACTGAGGACTTCTGCCCTGGTTCAATGCCTGAGCCGTAAGAGCTGAAACATCCTTCACTGTTATCGTAGTACTTTCTTCACTGTTTTCACACAACCTTCTGAGTTGCCACCCTTCCAATAGTAGCACATAAAGCAATCGTTTACGTTAGTTCTTGCATACCTGGGTAAAACCTAGCCACAAGAGCTGCCCTGATAAGTTGTGGGAGCCAGCCCTGCGGTCCAAGAGAAACTCCTCTTGCTAAGCTGAGTTTCTAATTGAAGTACATCACATCTGACAGTAAGGGCTTTCCTGACAGCTGACTGAATGAGCAGCATTGCAGCATTTTCTATTGGGCTTTATAATGACTTCCAAGAAGGTTTCAGTTCCTTCATTTGCTCAAGATACAGTGACCACCACAGAAACAGGTCTCGCACTGCTGCTTTCAGGAGGGGAGAAAGAGTTGCCCCTTTCCTTTCCTTTAGATTCTGCTGTGGAATGAAAACCAAGGCACCAGCTACGCAGCACCAGCCCCCCCAAAAAAATCCCAGTCAGCAGGCTCCCGAGCTGCCAGTGGATCCTCCCTGGCATGAAGGAAACATGGGGAGAGCGAAGCCCCTGGACTTGAGGAACAGAGATCAGAGTCTCACTTAAGTTTGGAGAAGGGCCGGAAACAGTATCAGTCCACTATTTACATGTGAGACTCCTATTTGTAAAATCTGCCTTTCATTTATGTCTGAATGAAAATATTGGGCATTTTTGGAACCTGATATCCTTTTTGTTGTTACTGCAGGTAGCATAAGAGACCATATGCAACTCATGCAATTTTTTTTCAGCTAAGACCTGCTGGCTTTGCTCAGCTGTGAAATCCTGTGGACCCTCTTCTCTCTGTTTGAAAATAATTCACTCCTACACACTTTTTCTCAAGCTACACAATCCTTTTCCCGCATGACCTTGTAAGCATATTCATGCCATGCAGCAATATATATAGGAACAGAGTACTGAAAGGAAGCGCTGGACTCTGCTGCTGCCTTCTGCAATAGAAAGAATGTGATCACATGGAGTTCATCTACTTACTCAGATCTGGTGTCAGAAGGATAATTCGTGTCCTCTCTGCAGAAGTAAAAATAAATAGGGTTCAGGCTGAGTTCAACAACCTAAGGTTGCATATTAGCAGCTCACAGTTTTCCTGGGAGATGAGGCACTTTTTGATTTCCCGCTAACAGGAAAGCAGTCAGATAAAAGCCCAGTGCATGGATGAAGGGCCACGGTGCTCACACTGAAGTGACTCATACTTTTTGGTCGTGACTTTAGTGGGCTTTGTGAGCCATGACTAAAACATCTTTTAGCAGGATTGCCTTGAGTCACTGGCCTGTCTATTCAAGATCTATAGATCTGTGGAACCCAAGCAAGTTTATAGAATAGACTATTCCTGTTCATGCACTGCATTATGAATTGTAAAGTGCAACTGTGTGTAGATTGTCAATTATTTTCTCTCTTAATCTCTCTTTTGAAGAACAAAGCTGTATTAATAAGTAGTAACCATCCCTTTGCCAGATCTTGCAAGTAAAATCTACATTTAGTGTAGAAACACCATTTGAGAGTAGTAAACCACTGCAAATTACTATGCACTTCCAAACTCCTGACCAAATTAGGTCATCCAAATAGTGTCCCTTCTTCTTCTGCCTCTTTTCCATTCCCACTCTTCTCCCTTGTTACACTCCATAGGAACATGGACTTCAGAGAAAGAGCAAAAGCAAGTTTGCTGTAGTCCTCCACTTGACCCACTTTAGCAAATCTCAAACACAGAAACAATTTAAATTCATGTATGACAATTTACCATGAAGATGGAGAGTTGGAAAACTGTAAAGCAGCCAACTCACCATTACAATTCAATCTGCATGAGCTGACAAGCTGAATGATTAATGTGCATTTGCAAATGGGAACGAATTTGTACAAAATGGAAGAAGCCAAGTGGTAGTCACTGAAGGGGGAAGAAGCAGATTCTGAAAAGAATTTGACATGACAGGGAGTAATTAATTGAACATCCTATCATTGTTTATAAATACCTGATGGTTGTGCTGAGGAGTAAAGAAGAATGAGCCAGACTCTCCTCTGCAAAGACAGGACCGTGACAGGACAAGAGGCAACGGGCAAAACCTGGAACAGAGGAAATTCACCTTAAACATAAGAAAAAACTTTTTCATTGTGAGGTAATCGAACACTGGAGCAGGTCACTCAGAGAGGTTTTGGAATCTCCATCCTTGGAGATATTCAAAGCTGGACTGGACAGAGCCCTGAGTGACTGGCTCTAGGTGGCCCTGCTTTGAGCAAGGGCCTTGGACAAGATGAACCCCAGAGGTCCCTGCCAACATCCACCTCTATGATTCTGTGAGAAGCTGACTGTGGCTTTTCAGTACCTACATGGAGATCACATACATGAGACTAGAAGGACCAGAAACTTACCCATGTGACAAAGTTCAAGAACTAGGAGCTGATACCAAATGATTTAAGTAAACTGCAAAGTTTTAACCATCTGACTTGCTGGGGCAATTTGCTAAGGACTATGGTGGATACTCCATCAATGCCAATTTTGAAATCAAATTAGACATTATTCTAAAGATCACCATTTTATTCAACTAGGAACTAATTCAGTAAAATTTCTGGTCTAAGCTGTAATGTGTTTATATTAGATTCCTTTTAATAATGATCTTTTTATTAATGGTCTATTCTACATAAGACTTTATAAAAGCACATTGCTGAATGGGGCCTATGTTCCAGTGGACGTAAGTATCTTGGTGCATCTTTTAGCTCATGACTTTCATTACATTCTTTTGGCCTCAGAAAATTGAAATAATACAAAATGTATTTTTTGCATAACATTGTCACCAGGTAGGAAAGCCTTACAGTGAGAAGACCAGCTGATGTATCATTTTAACTCCATAAATGCGTCTTTGAAGAAATAAAAATATCTTTGCAAAAGAAAATATAGCACAAGAGAGCCCTGTACAACCCATATTTCTCCCTGGGGTGCCCTGCAGTATTCGTCTTCACAGGGAAAAAAACATTGGTGCATATTTTAGGCTGTGGTTTTACAAAGTTTTTAAGAATGAAGAAATCTCCTAAAGTACAACTGTAACCATGATGCCAAACTTCAGTAATACTTGTAAATTTATGGCAAATGTGCCCACCTCCTTCTGACTACAGAGGATGCTCAGGTGTCATGGGCACAGAACTGAAGCTTAGAAAGATCTTCTGAATTTTAGGCTGGCTCGAAACACGAGGGCATGTGCATCTGAGCAGTGCATTTTCTAGTTCGCTGTGTCACTGGGACAGCAGTCAGCGTATGCAGCGTGTTGCACATGAACAGAGTGCCTTAAGAGGCCTGCTTCTTCAAATATTTATTTTGTAGACTGTGCATGGATCAGGTCTATGCAGCCTATCTGTCCATCTATAGTGTGCTGCAAGCATTCAGGTTACAGCACCCAGTTTGCTGTGCATTCTGCTTCTGTGAAAAGAAGGCTATCCTTGCCAACTGCCCCTTTGACTCTGGCAATTTTCAGAAGTGAAGGTGGTGCAGCTTGTCAGCATCTTCTGTGGGATACCTGGGTAGTGACAACCTGCGTCCACACTGGCCTGCGGCAGACTGAGAGCGAGCTGGGGGCTGTTTTTCACAGCCTTCTGTCAGGCAGCCAGACCAAATCCCTTTGGACACAAAGAGGACATTTTTAGAATAGCTAACGTTCAATCAGTGACAGGCTGGACAAAGTGATGTGCTTCAGAAAATTGCTGCTCAGGAAGGAAGACTGAAGATATCAGGGGAAAAAGGATTCTCAGCTTTACAGGGCCATGTTAAACACGCACTAAATCTTTCCAAAAAGCAAAGAACTAAAAATAAGTTGGCCAAAACCACCAAGAATGTTTGACCTTTTTCCCTATAAGCAAAATCTTAGACTTGAGCTGAGGTCTCTCTCATGTGAAAAGAATAAAAAAGAACTTGTTCCCTCTGATAGATGATTCCTTTCTAGAGATGGGGAAGATGATGTTTATAATGTACGAGATTCCAGTCTTCCACCCTAATCAACATGGCCAGAAACCTGCCCCCAGATGGGACTGTATGGCAGATCCACCTCCCCACAGAAGCAAACCTCTGCATTGCCAGTGCTTGGGAGCACCCTGGAACAGACCTTTGAATCTGCAAGAATCGGGGCTCAGAAATGACCAGTGTATCTTCCCAGCCTCCCTCTCAACATTTCACTTAACTTTCATTAACAGAAAACCAAACAAAAATGTCACACACACACACACGAAGAGGAATATAAATAATATTTCTCACTGTTACCACTGCAATTAAGTTCTCAGATTCCTTCTTCCCCACTCCCAGACTCCCCAGCCCCCAAGCAAAAGTAAATGGGGAGGCTGCCGAAACCCTGGCGTGAGAGTGCAGGAAGGGAATAATTCTCTCTCTCTCACATAAGCAAACTTCTAAATACCCAGTGAGGGTAAATTAAATGCCAACATTATTTGCTGGGACTGGTGCTTTGTTTTTGTGATTCACCCGCAAAGTTCATTTTGTAAAAGAAGTGCAAACAGGCACCACCATTTCTTTTTTTAAAATCCGAGTTTGATGACTGGCAGAGGTTTGTACCAGCTTCTCAGGCTGCTGAATGGTGGGTCACCTGCCTAACACAGAGTTAAAAGAGTAGTTCACAACTTGTGAAAAAGACCTTTTTTTTTTTTTTTTTTTAACATTCTTCATTCCTCCCATTTATGGGCAAATAGAACAAAAGAGAGTAAAAAACATTGTTAACTTTTAAAGTTTTGTTATTTTCTAAAATGCACAAGCAAAAGGCTTAGCTAGCAATGGAGAAAAAATTCTTACAATTCATTAAAGATGAAACCATTCTTTTTTTTACTAAAAAAGCTGCATTCAAAACCCAGGGGAATGGAACTTTCTTGAGCAGCTTCCAAGTGTTTACTAACATACAGATGTCTAAAAATATGTATTTACCAATCACAGGTTACCCAAGTTTAATAGATCAGAAAGAATCTGTAATGTCAGTTAAAATTTAACAGTCATCATCTAACTTGTGTAGCTGCAGACTTTGAAGCCATGCCCAAAATAAAGTAGGAGTTCTCTGTGGAACTAACCTGATTTGAGCATGGTTAGAGGGTAACCTTTGAAGGATTGCCAATACAAATGATCCTTCTTGATAACGTCTGCCTTGAGTGTGGTGAAATGTCTCTTGGATCCGATTCACTAAACGTTTCTGTCCTCTTTGAGCACCTTTCAAGTTAAAAAAAAAAAAAGACAACAAAAACCCCCACATAATTTCAGTGAAAAGTTTACCATAATGTCTAGATTGTTGACCTAAAATGGGGATTGCCCAAGCCCTTTTTACGTTTTATTAAATAAAGATATTTACTTTAGCGTGATGTTAATTAATAACTCTCTGATGGGCTAATTTGGAGACCTCAGGATGGGACTGAACAATTGAAAGCAGAATCTTTTCTCATTTAGTCTGCATTTGCTGCCAAAATCAGTCTTTTAGACCTCTGCTTCAGCTCTCTTATGATGAATTTAAATTTAGAGTGATGAAGGTTGGTTGCAAAAATAGATTTGCTTGCTGGAGCTGGGATGTAAAGGCACTGGTATTCTCATTCCCTCTTTTTCTCCTTCCTTCCCTCATAAAATAGTACCATTTTTTAGGTATGCAGCTTTTGCTGAAAGTACCACAGAGCCCACAGGTAGACAGCTACAAAAATGCAATAGAGAATTTTAGTCCACACTGAGCTTCAAATGCCTGGTTTGGACAGTGCTTTGTCAAATGGGAGCCTGAACGTGCACTGCACGTACCTTTCTTTGCAGCTGGGAAGGTGAAGGGAAACACTAGGTACATCTTTTCAGTCCATTTTTCTCAGTGTACTTTGTGCCAGTGCACAGATCTGAGAAGGTTTAATCTGGAAGCCCAGGACAGTCATTGCCCTTCATTTGCAGCAGGATTTCCTAGACTTCTGAAGGCTGCTCCTCCTGCTTCAGGAAAAGGAGTGAGGTCCTGGCACTCGGCAGTTTTGCTGCCTGCTGCTGAAGCCCTGTGTGCTTCTTCCCCGTCCCCAGCTCACCTTGGATAACCCTGAGGCATGTCACTGGTTTGTGCTTTGTTTTTTCAAAAACACCACCTCAGATTGTCCTTTCAAAAAATGGGATCACCTGACAGTTTCTCATTAATGCAAATATTTTTCGAGGTTACTTGTTACCAGTGTCGATATCAGTATTCACCTCACCTATATACCTCGTGTATGACACAGATTTCTCCTGCTATCCTATTAGTGAAGTCTTATCACATTTAAATCCAATTATCATAAATTCAAAAGACAGCCAGCAGTGGATAGCTTTTCTATGTTTTTAGAGGCTGGAGTATAAATATCACAGGTTCAACTCTGTGTTTCTCTTTACGATAATTAAGTGCTGACTTCATTCCCAGGACTGAAGGGATGAACCCTCCCCTCTGGCTCGGGTACAGGGCCCCCAGGCATCACCAAAATGTTACAGGGACCTCTGAAGCCCGGCAGTGAGTTTCAGCCTCTGCTCCGTGTTGGAGATGCCACAAAACAAACTTCCAGCAGACTGAAGAACCTCTGCTTTAAGTAAAACGGTCCCTAACCGCCAAAGCGTGTCAGCGCGTACACAGTGCTTCAGTTCCATCTGCCCTGTTCGGTAGCACGTGTAAACTTGGATTTTGTGATGTGACACTTAAACAACTAATGTAGGCATGCGAGGAAATAGTAATAAAGCCATAAGCCTTTGTGGTGGCCTCTGCAGCATTAATGTTACTGCTGCAGAAAGCAGACATGACTTTTCTGGTTATGGGAGAAATACAACTCTTGTCCAAATCATGTGCCATATATGAACACCACAAAATGCTTATGGAATGTTAGCTCCTTCTTTTTCTGTATATTTTAGAACACATTTGCCGACTAATGTCTTCCAGAAACATACAGGACAATCCTGCTGCCATGTAATAAGTCATTCCTTTGCTCTGTGCTTTTTGTATTTCAACACACTTTCCTAGATGCCACTCTCAGCAGAAAGAGATGGGCTGTTTCTACATTTAGCAAACAAAAATGTAAACACTCTGGAGTTTAACAAACTAAAACCATGTCATGAACTAGAGGTCTTCCCTTTCTCTCCTGCTTCCCCAGGCAAGCATTTCAATTGGCCTCTAAGCAAGTATTTAAACTTCTTTAGAGGTAATATTGCCAAAAAGGCAATCAAAGTGGCTTTCATTCTATCTTCATACCTACTAGCTATTAAATATGGAACTATCCTGGAACTCATTAACTGACAGGCAGTCCTATGTCGATCCCACAAGAATCTGTTTAGGTTTTCCAATCTCAAAGAACAGTAAAAAAGACAGATTTTGTTTAGCAAAAATGTGTGTATGTTGTTTAAAACATTCATAGCAAATGTAGGAAAATATGTAATCCTCACAAATGATATATTAAAATTATTTTGCTAAAAGTCATGAGGTCAGGTGGCCAGAGTTTTCCAGAAAGCTGGTATGTGAACAAATAGAGGCACTTTGTAGGTACAAACCCCCACAGATTCACCTGCAAACAGCCAAAGCGCTGCCTGGTGTTGCATACAACCCCCACCCGTGTGACGCAACCACACAGGTCTCATCCACCAGCGCTGGAACCGAAGCCAACCCCAGGTTGTTACGCTACATAGTACATTTACACTTACATTTTACCAATGAATATTTATATCCCAGAGTTACACTGCGGGTGTGATATGAACTCGGACACAAATGATCCACACCACCACAAACACAAAACACCGAAGCTAAGAGTGATACAGCTCTTCCAAATGCAACTCATCAATGCATCCTTGAATTTTGAAGGATGCCAGTCAGAATGTCTCTGTGGACTCTGAGTTTGATCAGAGCTGTTAGTCCTCCCGGTGAACAGAGGCAGCTGTTTGCCATCCAAGAGCAAATGCCTTACCTGATTCTTCCTGAAGTGTTAGGAATAAGAAAACTGTGTGAAGCGTTTTTGTTTCGGTAGCCAAAATCCTCATTTTGAATAACTTGTATGGCTAGAAATTACTGTGTCTTACTCCACTAGTGGACTAATGTAGCTCTAACTGGGATTAATTGACTGTGTTGAAAAGATAACATGTTGATAAGGCTTATGTTATCTAAATGAGCTATTTTATATACTCTAATGCGAGGTAAATGGATATTGCTGAAAGAAACGAAAAGACAGAGCTCAGGCAAATGTTAAGCCATGTCAGGTAAAGAAAAGCCAGCTGGAAGTATCTATGCCATACCTTTGGTATCAAAATATCCTCGCTTTCAGCAGGCAGATAAACCTGATTTTGGGCTGAGCCAACCTGCTCACACATCACTTCTGGTTCACGGTGTCTCTCTTTCCTTTCCCCTAGTCACCCAGGGTATGGAAAGCATAGAAATCTGGTGCAAATTGCTAATATAGAAAGTCCAGGTGAGCCCCTGCTAAGGAGGCTGGACTCTTCCCTGTCTGCAGCTTTCCCCTTTTGAAGAAGCCTCAGGATTTTCTTCCCCAAACATCCCCAACCTTGCCTGCCCTTCGCTGCCTTTGCCAGCATTGTTTGCTGGTTCTGTTAAACCCTCTTTAGGGAATTTTGTGACTACAAAGAGGTAATTTCAGTGGTTAATGATCCTAGCAGCACTGCTGGGGCTGCAGCAAGTGGGATGCCAGACGGTGCAAACTCGATCGCACCTTACTAGTTGTTGTTGAAGAGAAAGAAGGGCTGTCGCAGCAAAGACTTGGTAGCAGACAAAAGGCAACTTGGCAAAAAGTGAGAGCAACACTCTGGGCACCCCAGCACCTTGCGCTGACCCAGGAATTACAAAGGTTGAGGTTGGCTGGAAATTTATGGTATTATTATACCACATACCATATGCTGACTCTTACAGACTCAGGACATTTTCCTATTTGCCCTCTGCAAAGCTTCCCTTGAAGAAACAAAACAGTGTCCTGAGATAACGCTGGTTTATAGTGGAAAACCACCATTAAATATAGAGAGACTGGCTGCACTTTCTTATTACACAAACTATGTACTTGCCTGTATTGACCTCTAAAATAAGAGACAGCAAGGTAGTGCTTGCCATGGAAGGAAGTGTTTCCAGTCCAGAGAATTTTAATTCTTTACTTTGGCCAATATATTATTTCGCTCTTACTTCCTGACTAATTTGTCTTGGATTTTAAAGGTGATTGTGTGTTACAAAAACGCATCCAGGTTTTCAACGGACTTCAGCTTAGATAATATTGTGTAAAATATACCTGAAATTGGAAAATACTATAAAAATAAATTTTTGAAAGCACTGCAGTCTTTAGAACTGATGAAAAAGAAAATCTAACACACGCCAGACAAATACGCATAGTATGTAATGATACGTGTCTTTGTTGTGTTACCCTGGTTTGGATCATTCTAAGAGCACTGAAACGAGTCTTTTCATGGGCACTGGGCCGGGACCACACTGGTGATATCAGGATGGAAAAAGTAACAATCTATTATTGCAGGCAGAATACACTGGTGACAAATACTCGTACCGCTTACATTATATTAACATTGCCCAATCTTTTTCTCACCTGTTTTTGTTGCCTCTTCTGTTTGACTGTACCTCCTCTTCCATCCAGTGCATCTGCCAAAGAGGGGGCAACCACTGAACTTCTGACAGTCCTAACCCTGGAGAAAAAATAAAACCAACATTTACTGGTACTTGCCATTACAGAGAGTGGAAATCAAGGGTCATTGGTAGTTGTGCCATATGGCTTAATAGTTACATAGCATTTTGCACATCTAGTCGTCCCGGGCAAAGAGAGAAGTCAGTAGCACAGAGATGTGTGTTCCAGCTTCCAGACTTGTTCTGCTAATGCAATGCTAATAGACCGTGTCCTGGCGAAAACTTTCTTTGGGGAATATGAACACTCTTCTGCTTAAATAAGGTGAAGATTTGGACAAAGAATCATTCCATGTGTAAACAAAGTCTGCTGCTCTTTTAAGAACTCTTTTTAAAAAGCTGAATATGGATCAATCTTAGGGGAGAACGCAGAACAACATATTTCTCAGGGTGAAAAGGGGGCTGCTCTAATACTTATTCAGCATCGTTCTTTATTGACACTATCACGTTTCAACAAGAAGTCGTGCGTTTAGCACCCCTTAAGCATAAAAGTGTCAGTGCCACACTATTTTAAGAAATTGCAAAGGATGCCCAGAAACACAAACTTGTTTCTTAATCTATGAAGACGTAATTGGGATTAGGCTGAGCTAGATGCAGAGAAATATGAAACAACCATATAAAGGCAAAGAAAGTCTATTGTAATCACGGCTAAGTTAAATCTGTATTTTGTAAGAAGTGTGTCGACTCAGCCAGCAGAATTTGGCAGCTATGTGTGCACAGCTAGTTTGCCCAAAGGAAGGCCGAAGAAAAACTAGTGTGTTTATTCTGGCATCAAGACACTCTCAGCCAGCTTAAAGCTATATTTGTTCTAAGTCCAGAATTATCTTCATTCTACTCAGTGTATTATCATTCCTTTCAGATACATATGCATTCTTAAAATAAATAATTATTTGCATCCAGAGGTAATGTTTTTCAGGAAGCTTAGTTCTGGTGAGGTTACCTGACTACTCAGCAAGCAATGGGGCACCTTCTGCAGTTCTCCATTGTCTGGTGTCCTTCAATATCCAGAGCTTTTTCTAAAAACCTACATTGCTCCCACTTTTTCTTATGGGGAAACTAAAGCCTAGGGAGATTATCTGATTTACTGTAGGGTCAATAATTTCCAATCTTGTTGCAGCCTCATTTGAGAAAATTGACAACATACAGTAATTCCCAGGTAAAGGCTATTTGCTTTCAAACCAGAGCGATAATGAAGCATACTGATGTTTACAAAAGTCATGTCACACATGAACTATGTAGCTCAGGAAATGAGTTGGCCGTACTAAACCCAAAAGCAAAATAATCATGTTTACCTTATTAGCAAGAGATCTGCGGCTGCCTCCGTTTATGCAGGCGTTATCTGGAGGAGTTACCTGGGAGATGCAATGAGACGGGCTTTGAGATTAGATGAGCATTGCTAGAGATTTGGGAAAGGCTACAGGAAAGTGACTGGAATATCGCTGCGGGTGGGATGAATCCCTGGGGAAGGGACAGAGCTAAAGAGGCCCCCATGCTCTACCAAGAGTGGTTGGGTGCTGCTGTGTGGGGTCTGCGGGTGCTGGGGGTGACACCTGCACGAGGAGCTGTGGGTCTGCTCACCAGCTAAGCAGGAGCTGGGGCAGGTCAGTGGGATGCTGGTGAAGCTGCCTAAACCTGGGTTAGCATCAGCTGTGGTCCTGTTGAGTGCAGCTCAGCACCCCCAGACTTGGGTGGGTTGCTGCTGCATCTCCTGGCTAGCAGGGAGGGGTAGCGTGGAGCCACTGAGCTCAGCTCCAGAGCCACGCTCCATGTCCAGCATGTCCTCTCTGCTCCCTGTGCCCTACAAGGCTGTGCCTGGGTGCCAGCTGCTGCTTGCTCTAGGTCACACAAAAACCCTGGTACGGAGCCAGGTGCTGAGTCCAGACCTCTGGAGCTTCAGTCCAGTGCCCTCAGCACAAACCCCCTTCATTTCCCATCAGATTGCTCGTGCTTACTCTCCAAGGTGTACGTATGTCTGTGAACAGAAAAAAAGAACAGGAAGAAATCAAAAGAAATCTAAAAACTGTAATTACTTTATGGAAAAATCTCACAGAATACAAAAAAGAAGCCAGAATTTTGTAGAAAGTGTCCCACAGAAATGATGAGAAGTCTGCAGAATTTTATCAAGAATTATTACTTGTTCTTTTCATCAAGACCTGTATTCCTGCTAGAGATTTCTGCAGCAAGCCTAAAAAGTCCAGTTATAAAGCATTAAAATATCATTTGGACCTTACATAAAGCTTTCCAGGGAAACTATTTCCTTCTGCAAATCAGCAATTTCATACTTGAATGAGAGAGAGTTTGCCTTTAACAAAGTTCACTATTGTTGTTATAATTGAACAGTTCTATGAAACATATTCTTTTGCTACCTTACAAATGCACTCCAGTGAAGTACTGCAAGATGGCAAAGATTATTACCTTTGTATCTTTAGTTTGCCCATTAAACACACCTTAAAACATTTTTTTCCAGGACACCCCCATAACTGATAGAACATGTAACGTGAATGCACATTATCATACTAAGTTCCCACAAACATTTTTTTTGCTCATAGCATGAAATGAGTTAGATTCAGAGCTAGATTTGTACCTTTATTCATATAAATACCAGCTGCAGTGGAACTATTAGAGACATTAGTAATCAATTCTCAGTCCCAAAATATCAGTGAATTTAATAGCCTACTAGGTGGGTTTTAAATAAATAGGTGCTTTACCAGCTTTGATTGATGTAGCCACGTACAGTATGTAGCCCCTGGAAAGAAGGACTTTGGCTTCTCAGTGGTCCACCAGAGACTCCTCTCCCAGAGAAGGCAGACACACAAAAGCTACCAGAGACTAAAGTACGATATAATTTTGCAAATCATATTATCCAGACTTATCATGGACGTATCAGTTTTGAATTTAATCTCTGCATTAGCTGACTTTCCCCCAGAGGATGTACCCTGCCAGAAAGACATATTTTCATTACCCTGCTATTTGATTTTCATAATACTAATCCTGAGGCAAGCTTGAAAAAGCAGAACAGTGGTTATATCCCCCCATCTGGGTTTTGCAGAAAGTTTGTGGAGGTTGGAAAAGGGCTTGGGAAAGGATAATTTAGCATCAGATACATAGCTTTTTTTTTTTCCCCCTATCTTAACTGTCAACACTATTCTGCACAAACACTCCTTCACTTTAGAATGAGGATTTAATGTGGAGATAAAAGCTTGGGGCAGATTCTTGCCCAGCGTGAACTCACACCTATAGGATGGAGGATGGCTCTGCTTGTTTAAGTAGCTGTCTTTCTGCTAATGTTGTAAATCACAGCTTTTGTTGCTGACAGTATACATGACCTGAGCAAGCTCCTCCACGTCAACCTATCAACAGCATTTCTTGCCTTGGACAGAGTCAAAGTTCTTCAATGAGTTTAGAGGGCAACTGGCAAACACCTAATCTCCTATTAAAAAAGAGGGAAAAAGAGCAATAGACTAAGTGGTTCATGGACAAAAAAATAACTATTTCAGAATAAACAAAACCAAATTAGACTGGAGAAGTCTTTTTTTATATTTGTATTTACAAAATATGATTTTGATTACGTTAAAGGTGATGAGTTATACAAGCCCATGTTGAGATACCAATACAAACGTGTACCTACAGAAACTGCAAAGGTTAGACATTCTGGGCATTGATTTACTTTATTAATTGAGCCTGATCATTCAAAACTTTAAACATTCAAAGGTAGTTCGTTTTGGAAGACAGCGTTCGTATGGAAGTTATTGCCTGCAGATTAGTGGCTGGGTCTGTACGCTCGGCAGCAGCCGCGTCCTCAGGGTAATTGCACAGAAGACAGCAACGCAGGGTTTGTGTTAGGGAATAGTCAAACTCACCTCGGGCAGAATTTTGTCTGGAGCTAGGGGAATGGTATCAGAAAGTGATTAGGCACAATCGAGCCCAAACATAGTACTGGAGCAGCTAATTTATGGTACTCTTAATTCTTACTGAGTAGTAAAAAAGTTTAAATATATGCTGCATAAATACCCATGGGAAACAGGTGCACAATTGCTCATGCTGTTTTTCTTTTTTCTGTTTCAGTGATTTTTCTCCTTAGTTTATTCAGAACCACAGTGTTCCTGAAGCTGATTTTGATCCCTCCCCTCAGCCTGGAGAATTATAAGAGCATTTCAATCTATTTTACTTGTCTTGACAAAAATCAGTTCATTAAAGAATGAGAGGTCCCCTTAAAAAGATGCATAGTATTCGGTGTAGTAGTACTTCAAAAGCAGGGGGGAAAAACTACAGGAACACTATTTACCTTGTGATACCTGAAAACAAACACCTCCTCAATTAAAACTGAGGGTATTTGTGTTTCAAGGGTATTCTAACAAGTAACTTAATAATAAGGCAATTTAGGACTATTCAGAGGGGATAACAGCTTTACGTGTTTCTGGCGTGCTCTATGCTTTGAGAATAAACACTCACAAAACATCCAAGCTTGATAAAGGGGGAAAATATTAGAAATTAAAGCTTCAAAAACGCCTTTTCATTGTGCAGATTGCAAGTCTATACACAAAGTTATGATTTTCATAAATAAGGAAAGAATGAATGACCAAGTTGTTAAGTTTGGGGAACATATTTTGTAGACTAGGGAGCATATAAATAGTTGTATTAAAGTCTTTGCCAATCAGGTTGTCAAACTGAAATTTCTACAGTCAAAACTCGAGTTCTATATTGATAGCATTTTTACAAGTTGGCAAATATGGGATTCATCCAAAGCCTGCTGAAATCAGTGCGCGTTTTCATGGGCTTGAATAAGGACTTTAACACGATATGCTTCATAATGCAAATGACGCAGTGTTCTCAACACCTATCTCTGCAAAACTGCTTGAAGCTTTATAATCAAAATGGATTATTTTCAGCTTGGAAAGCATGTTAAAATTTCAAAGTTTCATGGAGAGTCCAAAAGCTTATTTTTCAACACAGTATTCTTCAAAACTCTGTATTTCATTTGTCTACCCAAAATAAACAGCTAATAATTAGAACAGAGAACAGAAGTCAGGAAATCCAGGTTGGGTTCAATCCTGTATGTGATTTTTGTGCAAAATACTCCGTTCTTCTGTGATGAAAATAATTTCAAAATGCCACAGGCATGCTCTCCTCCAGCACTTGAAATGCAAAGGTTTTTCTACTACCAAAACCTGCAAAAAACATACACCAAACTGCACGATTAACCTTCTTTAATTATCTGCAAACCAGAACAGAGTTTTGCAGAGGAAATGGCCTAGAAAGCATTCATAAGCATGCACTGGGTGGTATGGCTTCTGCAAACACCCACTAAAAAATTACATTTACAAATCTCTCCATATGCTATGGAAGTGGCAATTTTAGGATGCCTTAAATTGCACTTGTTCACACAGAATTACTATACACAGTGCAGGACGTGGATGGGAATATTGAAAGTAGCAGTAAGAATTGGTGATAAGGTCTCTCGCTCTCACACAAAAAAAATGTTTGCAAACAGGCTGGCCCCAGGAAATAAACCCCACACCTGATGTGAAGGGCAATTGAGTCCGGGGCCCGGAGGTTCCCTGCCAGCTCCACTTCGTGGCTACCCAGCTCAAACAAAGCCTGACTCTACACCAGTCCTTTCCGAAGAGAAGGCAGTTTCCCCAGAGAAAATAATCCCTTCGATGGTTCAGAGGCCAGGCAAGGCCTTGTTCGAAAGTTTATGATGTTATAGAAGCAGCTAAATGCAGCCCAAAGAGTATAGTGTTGATATTACAATAAAGCATGTCATTTTCTGAGTTCGATAATAAAAAAAAGAAGTTAGTGCTAGGTAATAACTGAACAATTTACCATGATGGCTTTCACAGTATTCTCTGTATTTTCAGCCAGAAGGCCTTTCTGACTTGTTATTTTTGCACCTAGCTCAGGAAAATTTCACACTGAGACATGAAGAATGTTGGTCCTTTAGTTACTAGACTTTTCACGCTTTGCAGAATGCTTTCTCATTCTCTCGTTCTCAGCCCCTTCTGTCCTCCTCTTAGGTCACGCCTGCCTTGCGAGCAGGCGGGAGGGTTTCAGGCATAACCCCTGAGCATGATTAATATTTTGGTTTAGCCACCAAACCAAAACATTTTCAGAAAACAAAGACTGAGATCAAATCAAGATAAAAGAGCAGTGGAAGTGATTTTATTTTTCCCGAGGTGAAGCAGCAGAAGGCCCTGGTTCACACTGAATCAGAACTGAAGCTTTTATTCCCACTTGGAGATGTTTAACAAGAACAACCACAGACGTTAAAAGCTAGAGACCATACAGCATTCACGATAGTGGCAGAAGGCAGCTCTCTGACCAACTCAGAGTGCTCACCTCGAGTACTGAGAGGGCCAGGCTCCCTCTGCCTGTTGCAAACCACAGATTTAGGAGCTCAGGGGCTATGGGCAACACAAATTCAAATCCTGCCCTCAGCAGACTTGAATGCCAATTCCCCCCCATTGCCGGTAAATGCTCTGACCACCTGAGTGCTGAATGGAAAGGATGGAAAGGCATGACACTTCCCTCACTTTGTAAATCGAGTATTTCTCCCTGCAAAGCTCATGAGCCATTAGCCATTAAATTTTGTCAGCAATTTTGGATCAAACAAAACTTCAGGTAGGTTCTGAAGGCACAAAGGAGGATTGCTATAGGTTTGAACAGCTGTAAGTATGCAAAACCCTGTAGCTATATTTTATGGATATTTATCAAATGTAATTTCTGATACATATTAGCTTATCTTGCTGCAAAAATCAGACACATTTGCTATAAAACTAAGTCATTAGTGAAATAAGCATTTACACTACTGACTAGATGTAATACTGAAGGTAGGGAGTAGTTACAAACTAGAACATTGCCCTAGAGTTACCTTTTGTTTTTTAATTCCCTTCAGCCAAAGCCATCCGGTGCTCTGCTTGTGGGCAGTCTGGGAAGCCCACCAATAAAACCACCAAAATAAAACAAAACAAACAAATCAAAAAATCTCCACCCTTCAATACGCAAAAATAAACCAACCTTTTTTCATTATATGCAAGTCACCAAAGTGTGGCTCAGTATTTTCTGTGGTTCTCTCTTCACAATCTGCCTATGCTAAAAAAGTAGTTGAGGGAGACTGGAAAGGCTGTTACGCCGTTTTACCAGAAATAATGAACGTATAATGCCCAGCATGTACCGTATGTGAAGTTAATATGAGGCATCTTTATTTAGCTGCTTTGGACTAGTAATACTCAATGATTGTGATGAAGATCTGATCTAAGCAATACATTTCCACATGCTTTTTATATCACGACTTCTAGCTTTGGTAAACTATGTGAAAAATTCTTTGCTATTACTGACTAACAAAAAGCACTAAGTGTTTGCTGCAGATAATTTTGTCTTTTAATCTGCTATAATTAAGACAAATGAAGCTATGACATCAACATGGCACATTTCCAAAACTGCCTTGATTTAAAAAGCTTTAAAAAAGTCACCAACCACCTGGCTGACAACTTGGTGGTAGTAGTACCTGATCCATCCAGAACACAAGAATCTCCTGCTTCTTGGTTTTCTCCTTTGACCCCTGAGCTGAAAAGACACTGGGGTGCAAATTGAGTGAAGTCATCACAGAGATACCTATGCACCTAATTAAAAGAAGAAAGCTAAGTGCAGAAAGTTAGCACATCAGGATTTTGCATTTATGACCTTGTCAGGACAGCTGTATGTCCACATACTAAAAAGGCATGAACAGGTGAAAAGGCAGATAGATCTTTTTTTTCCCCCCATAAATTATTTTCTTCAAAAGAAATGACTGGTATTTGACTGATTAATCCTATCAATCTGGTAAAAAACCTACATTTCAAATCGCTTTGCTCACCTCCAGGTATCAACTTCTAGCAAAACCTGTTTGGACAAGGTTGGAAAATCAACCATGGAATACACAGGCAAGATACTCAACAAGCTTCAGCTGGGACCTAGCCCTCGGTGACTGGCTGACAGTAACAAGCGGCAAGGGCTCCAAAGTGAAAAACTGGGAAGCATTTAGAGAGCTGAAGCGAAGGGCTGCAGGCTCTGCGAGCAGGCAGCCAGCTTGCTACGCCCCTGGCACAGCGCTGCTAAACGAAGCGTGCTGCCCAGCCCCAGCCGGCAGCCACGGCTCTGCTGCGGCAGCAGCCGCCCGCGGCACTAGCTGAGCAAACACCACCATCTCCCAGCAGCGTTGGACTCAGGCTTGGTCAAAAATGGGTCCACCTAGACAGACTTGAAATCGATATTGTTAACTCTTTAGCTTTCTAAATATTGTCAGATAGGGTAGGATTTCATGTGGGCCAAGACAAGACAAGTCTTGGCTTCTTTCTCACCTCCTAAGTGGAGCTTAGCTTAGCTTGAACTGCTCAATATAAACCTGAACTCTGACAATCTCAAAGCATGTGAAACCCATCGCTAGTACAAATTAGGTAAGCATGGGCTATGACAAGATCAATAGGAAAAAAAGCAAAGATCCCCAAAATAATTCAAATAATAAGCTAATCACAAGAAAAAGGAAGAGGAAATCAAACTACAGTGACTGAGCTGAAACTTGTAGTGTTATCCCACAGGGATTTTCCTCCCGGACAGGTTGTCTTCAATATGTAGCCTCTGTGTAGCTCCTCAGAAATCAGAGATGAAGCATAGCAACTCTCTACGCTTCTCTCTGCCACCACCTTGAATCATTGTTTTTAACCAGTCCTTTTTTTGGGTGGTTTGTTTTTTTTTTGTTTTGTTTTGTTTTGAAGAGGTGAAGACACATTTACAAGTTGCACCCTAGACACACAACAACTCATTATCCTTTCTTGGCAGCATTATCTATGTGTTCTTCATTAATATTAGAATCACTGTGATTTATGAAAATGTGCTGCAACTAGAGGATTGACATTGCACGTAGCTAGGATAAGCACTGACAAGAGAGCTAGCCAAATAATTCGTCTATGTAAGTGACAACTCAGTTCTAAAATGTCTTGTTAAATTCCCCTAAGTTACCCTATGTCTTGAGAAAATACAAAATAAAACCTGAGGTCTAGTCAAAAAACAAAAGGAGAAAAAACATTTGTCACAAATAGCCTAAGGGATGATTTCCTAATCTAGGGAAATTCAAAGTGAAAGCTTCCATTTCTTTATCATTCTACAATTCTGTATCTGTTTTATTATGCATGTCAGTGGATCTTGAACATAGTGAAAGGCAGCATCACTATGCAAAGAATGCAGATTGTTGCTGTAAGTAATAACAGGAGGAATTAGCCAGTTGTACTGCAGGAAAGTAGTCATTTCTTCTTCACGGTACACCTACAAGTATGAAATTGCTGAGTGAATGCATGATTAAGCAGAACATCCATGCTTATGTCATGTATAACTAAAAAGCTCTACTAACAAAATCAGCAACAAATAAATTGAGAAGAAATTCAAGGGCAAAAGATAAACTGAGAATACCTCTGCACCATAAAATAGAAAAGCCTTGCTGCGTCAGTGGGTGCCCCGGAGACAAGGAAGGGAAACCCAGCAAGTTCATTTTTTCTGTTGAACCACTAAAAATCTGAAAAATGATGCAAGCAATTACACCTTCAGATTCACAATTGCAGTGTACCCACTGCAAACAGTTACAAACAAAAACACACACACAACTACAGCGAGCACATAGGCATGGGAAATCAAGCAAAGCGCTCAAAAAATTCCACGAATATCACTTTAATATAAAAACTTACACCTATTGCATCTCTCACATTTTGGTTACGTGTCTATGGTAGTTCACACAAAAAAATGGGGACTGAGGAACAGGCGACACAGCTCTCGGCATACCCTGAGTTGATGCTGCCTGAAAAGCTTTTATTATAGGATGATGTTTCACTCAAGATCTAGCATAGGAAAATAAAACTGGGTCTTCTAAATTAATTTCATTGATATTTTAGTTCCTGTACCTGTGAGTTCTTGGCCAACATCATAGACTGTTGAAGAAACTGAGTTCACTTCTGGAAAGGAAGAAGTCATGGGTATTGAATATTTCAGTGTAAGAAATACATTTAAAAAAAATCTGTAAGCATGTGAAACCCATCACCTGTAGAAACTGGGCAAGCATGGACTAGGAGATGATCAATAGGACAGAAGCAAACATCCCCTTAGGTAACTCAAACACAGCTTGGTTGTAATACCCCAGATTTCAGCCCTGATCTGGCAACTAACATAGCAAAGTAAGAAATTATTAACTTGGAATCCTTTTCACAGGTTTACAGTAAACTCCAGTAGCACATGCTACTGGAAAGAGAGTTTTCGCCTTCCAGAATGCGCCATTTGAGATAACAGCTTAGTGCATTTCAGTCAATATGTAGAAATATGTTATTGAATAGATCCTGAATCCTAAAACAAAATGACCCAAACCAAAATTGAATGAGGTTGTTTATATGCAACAGGAACAAATGCATGTTACTACTTTAAAAGCTTCAGTTTGAATGAGTACCAAGTGATTTCAATGCTTGGGAAAGCTTTTCTTTCACCGTAAAAAATTGCCACAAAAGTTAGAATTCTGAAAGAAAAGTGATGCAGAACATTTTATCGATTTACAATGAGACAATGCAGTAAGCACTACACAGCAGTGCACATGGAAAACATTACAATTTACTCAAATTTTAGCTTTATGTAACATGGTGATTGAATTAAAGAAAAATAATTTATGTTTTTAAACTCTCTAAGATATTAATCACTAGAAATATTAAACCTCATCAGTTAAGGGAATAAAATTAGATTTCTGCAACTCAAAAGCAATTCTATAGAACTACTGTAGAAGCAAGTAAATTTTTTCTCTTCCACCAGTAACCAAGTTTTTCCTGTGCTCATCTCTATTTTACATAGATCACATTTATCTGCCATGATTAATTAATTTTTCTATTAATAATGTAAAATGTTTAAGAATAGGTATAATGCATTTAGTATCACAGAACATTTCTTGTCAGGGAGTTTTAAAATCTGAGCAGGATACTCCTCCAGCTTGGAATCCAGAAAGATTTGGGAAAAGATCCCTCTGTAAAGCAGATGAGTGAGATGACAAAATTAAGTGCCTTCTCTGCTCACCGTGGCATATGTTACTGGCCCATCCACCCATTCCTCCCTACTAATCAAGGCCAACTATTAAGACCCCCAAGTAGTATACATGCTGCCACCACAGCCCTTGAAAATAAGGTGTGTGAGGTTACATAAAAATCACTAGAAGACAACCAAATCCAAGACCCACATGTCTGAATTTAAACCACACTTTTTCAAAATGACTGTGCTTTGGCTACTTGATATCCAGCTGCATTGATTTTCCAGGGGACATAACACAGTTCCTTCTCTCCACAGTATCGCTTCTGACACAAAATGAATAGCAAAATAAATTAATATTCTAGCTCTCCGCTACAGCAAAGAGATTTAATGGACATTGAGTAAACTCACTCATTGACAAGATGTTTTGAATAACTTACACATAGTTGCAAATAGTTCTGTTCTGAAAAAGCCTAGAGAGACCAGTGGAGGCTGGATTGTTGTTCTCCATAGTGTGGTAGCAGCCAGAGATGCTAGCGTAAAGATACGAAGGGCTCTGTGAGAACAGATGCATTTCTCCTGGTTAATATGAAAGCATGCTATAGAGTTAAAGGACCATACAAACAAGCAGTCCATAAATTAAACCTGACCATCATACATCTACATAGTCTGGGACAACTCTCATGGGAAGAAAATATTGCATCAGAAAGTAGAAGTCTATTAATCACTCGCTACAAATATCAAATCATAAAAATTGATGCCAAAAGAAAAATGGTAAATGAAGCCTTGCTGTGGTAGAACATAAAACTCCCGAAACATGCAACAAAACCATTAACGTATCCATCCTGTTCTTACACAGAGGTGTTATTTAACATTAGTTCTGCAGAAGAGTCCAGAACTGAACTTAGGTGCTGCCCAACTTACGTGAACTTCACCCACTCTTCCAGCAACAACTCTACCAGACCCTCAGAGACAAAATCTCTTCATCTTCCTTGACCTCAGAGTCCTTTCCTAAATGTAGTTTGTAGAACAAATTATGTTTTAATCAAATATCCATTCTACAGTTATGAATTCACTAACTATATCCAACTATAATGACCCTTGCCACACCTGTTCCCCAGTTATATTTTACATAAAGCCACTGGGGTTTAAAGTCTTTAATAAGAATTTAATTAACAATTTGAAAGGTGCAAATCTCTGGGGGCCATTTTTGCTCATTAATTTAACAACAAAACCCACCTGAATATGAATTAGAACATTTCTAACACAAGTGAAACAGCTGTGGCAGTCCAAGCCATCCCATTATTATTTTCCTAGAGACTGTGAATCTTTAAAAGTGCAAGGAACTTCAATAACACGTACAACAGCACAGATCCTGAAGAAAAAAAAATCCAAATAGAATGAAAAATTACTTGACCCAAAGAAAAAATATATTTTCTTGGATGAGAACTGGGTACTCCAGAAGGAAAAAACTCATGCTCTTACAGTCTGCCAGTCAGGACATGAAAACAGAGACTTTGAGGGACCTTTAAGATATTTCAGGTTTTTTGGGGAAGGATTTTGTGAAAAACAACAACAGATATAGCATTTGCTTTTGGAGCAAGTCAACCAATACCACCACAACCACCACCTACAGAGAAGGAACCTCACTACTTTTGGCCAAAAAAAAAATCAAAAGGAAACACTGCATTTCAATTTTAAGCCCCAGCACCAGCCATCTACTCCCTAGTTGGAACAGGACAAGGCAAGCTAAGTTTTCTAACCTGTTTCTAAATATCAGTCTTGAGGCTACTGACTGTTCGGAGATCAGTAACAATCTCCTCTCTCTGAGGCTTTGGCAGAGTCTCTCATTGATCCCAATAATACATTAGGGAACTCCCCATGGAAAGAGAAGACATTTTTAAAACCCAATGCTAGACAGAAGCAACTGCTTCTCCCTCTTCCATATCCATTTGCTAGAAACCAATATATATTTGCTGATTTTGTGAATCTGAAATTATTTGTAATGTACATTTATAAGAGATAACTTTTTTCTTCATTCCTTGTACTTAGAATATCTACTGTTAGTTAAGAGGAAAATCTGACATCTAATTAAGTGGTTTCAATCCTCATCTTTGCTGCCATCTGTAGGTAACTTGAGTGGTACAAAGAAAACAAGTTAACTTTGAAGCTGGTCAGATATTAGTCCTGTGATCAGGACCTGTTTCTGTGAGAAAGCAGCATAGCCGCCCCTCCCGATTTTAATGTTAAAATTAGTCAGAAAAAGATAAAACATACAACAGCTTGGCTTTGTCTCTCCTTGTACCTCAAAGTAAGGAAAATTACCTTGAGAATCCATGCTATGTTACAGCATTGTTACACCATGGTATGCACTGGAACAGCTGTAATTTGGCTATAAATATGGAATATACTCTGGGTGGATGTCTGGTAGTTGAAATGCAGTTTCTTTTTCAGGGAGCCATGCAATTTTTTAGCAAAACTGTTACTGTAAAGAAAGCTTTTCAAAAGAAAAATAAGGCAAAACCAGATAGGTTGATCGTATTTTTGAATCCATTATGATAAATTTTGGAAATGTGAAATTAAACAAGTGAGGCCAGAAATTGAAATATTTGATTTAATGACTGCACAATTTTAATACATAAAAATAGATACTTAGTAATGAACAAGTTTATACAAACCAGATTTCTTTCGTACGGTACAAAACAATGATGGAGATAAAAAAAGATTTGCTGGATTACAGGGCAAGACAAAAGAACAACAAAACATCATTGAGGAAAAGTTTTTAAATGATCAGAGGCTTATTTCATAAATACAGTGCAATGCTTTCATTTAACAAATACAAAATTTACTGTTTAATTTATCAACATCAGGAAATATATAAAATGTCATTGAATGACAATCTTATTTAAAAACTGATGCAAATACAATAGCCTTTTTAGAATTCTGAGGTAATATTACACAGTAAATCAAAAAAGCTTCAATAAATAAAACCAAACCCAAGGCAAAGTGCAATTCAGTGAAAATAAGAAGATAAAGCTTTTATTTTAACAATAACAGTTAGTTATTAAAAGTGGGCTTAAGCCATAAAAAAATATTTTGGCTCATTCGCCATGTTTTCAGATAAACTGTATAGCTACTTACTCATAAGCCAACCTTCCATGAATCCAATTCTACAGAGAGGGGAAAGCGGGGAGGTGTTTGTTTCCAGATTTCTTACCTACATCCACATTCAGCTGTTAGATTTTCAACATTGCTTGAAGCTATCTAGTTCATTCAGTGCAGTGGTGAAAGTTTAATTTATTTCTTAACATCTGAAATCCTGTAAATCAAAATTTATTTCAAAAACTCCACTTGGGAGAAACAATGTAAAATGCACAAGTT
Organism: Scopus umbretta; assembly: GCA_013400535.1. NCBI lineage: Eukaryota > Metazoa > Chordata > Aves > Pelecaniformes > Scopidae > Scopus > Scopus umbretta. The sequence continues at coordinate 84,357 of VZTL01005871.1, forward strand.
AGAAGTGCTGCTTTTAACACTCTCTGTGCTAACCTAGTTTTGTTCCAGGCTGAAGTCAATGGCAATTTTATTACTGGTTTCAAGGACAGCAAAATGAATAGAGTGCCAAATATTTTAAAATATCTTACTATTTATCTCTGCTTTAATAAAACAGTAAAATCACCAGTACCTTCTCTAGGAAATAGAATAAAATAAAATTTACACTTAGCTATTGAAGAAAATCCACAACAGCTTTGAAACTACAGATTAGGCAGATTAATTTGTTCATCATGTATAAATCTGTTGGTTGCATGTAAATAATACAGAGAGGGAAAACAAGAACAATATAATAATATTTTACTCTTATTGCAAATAAGTAATTGAGTACAGACACTACAAGATAGCTAAGCATCCATGCCCCAGCAGAAGTCAATGGGGAAAGCTGACAAATTAGATGCCAAAGTGTCTTGAACGATCTGGGCCTCATTCAGCTGAAAGAAAAATCTAAGAACACACAGTAGTTATTCATATTAAAAAAATACTATACTGCATGCTGATAAATTCTTTCAATTTAATGAGTAAAACCCAGACTTATAATTACATCTGCATTTTAGAACCAGTTTCTTTCCCAGCTCCTAGTTTACTGAGTCAGAGCACGCAAACCAAGAATTCTTTTCATGTAGTTTGTGCAGTGAAAACCACAAAACATTATCTTTAAATGCTGGCCTTCAAGTTAATGAAAGCTTTAACATTCTTCTGAAATGTTCTTGTATTCACTTTTGTCACAGCTTACTGAAGACTTTCAACAAAGTTGCTGAAAAAAATGATAGCATGATACACTATATCAATTTTCCATGTGTTGTGGATTTAATTCTTTTCCTGAAATATTTCACCATATGTGGAATTTATTTTAAATATCTAGTTTTGTTTACTATAACACTACAGTAGATCTGGTTAGTTTGCTGTCGAAGAATGAACATGCAAGTTGTTTAATACCTGTAGTTTGAACTTGAATCCCCTCAAGATGAAAAAAGTACCTTTTAACACTCTTGTACAGTTAAGTGTAAAAGCTGAATATAGAACATCTAAAACCTCTTATTCATAAAAAATAATTTTTAGCAGTAAATGCCACTATCAAAACCCTATTTGTTCACAGGCAGGTATTTACATGCTTCTTGGACAGCCTGTTTCATTGAGAAGGAAAACCAGAATATTAAAACTGCATACATTTTATAAAGACTAAAATTCGTATTTGCCTTTTGTGAAAATATGGCTACATGCTGTATGTTATTTTTTTTTTTTCTATTATTCACGTTAATTGAAAACATTCTACCACTGGGATTAGCTAATAAAGAAATATTCTGTATACTATCTCCCAGTGGGATACCTGTGATGTAAAGGAATTATGATTAATGATAAAGTGCTATCAAGAAAAAACAGAAACAAACTGTAACTTAGAAATTGTCTTAGTTGGGTTTAATTTATCAAATAGACTAGCTTTTTGTACGAAGAAAGCTACTTTCTGTGACAAAGCAAGCAATAAATGTATTGCCATTCAGGAAAAAACATATACTTCATATTTAATTAATAAAAAAAAAAATCTAAGTTTGCACAGTATCAAGAGACAAAACAACAAAAAGCTTAAAGGCACAATTAGAAGAGAGTGAATGCTACATAAAAATGCTGTTCTTGAAGTATTTAATTTTATTCTAGACCAAACCCCTCTGCATTTGAAATTCCAATGATCAACTTTTGCTTCAGTTCCTTCCTGTTCTTGTAAGGAGGGAGACAAAGCTGGTTGAAGCAGGTATGGGCCACAGGTAACCTAAAATGATTTAAAAAAACCGCAACAAAACACATTTAATAATAATACAACAGAAGCAGAACACTCCAAACTGCCTACACATTTTCAGTTAAACACTACTTGAATAAGAGGCCCCATAAAAGGAGCATTTATCCTAATGTTGCTGGTTCCAGTTCTGTTGAACTGGGAACACCACTGTTGGTCATATGCACCTCAGGTGAATTTGTTTGCCTACAACTCCCTCCCCACCTTTCTTTTTTTGTTAAGTTGGAAACATCTCCTTCCAGGCTTTGGAAACTTCAGGTATCGCATGACTTCAAAATCAGTTTTTCTCTAAATACAAAATCTGGGTATAATCAGAATCCACAACATGAAGAAGGAAGGTGGGTCCTGCAGTAGGTATAGAGACACCTAGATGAACCGCAGTTACTGTAAGGACACAGAATTCCAAGTTCAGCCTAGTAAAATACATCCTTAGAGATGTATGCCTCAATGCAGAGCACTGAGGAGCCGACTAAAGCCCTAGAAAAACAACAGTTCACAAATTTTGGTCTTAGCCATACCAACGCTTTCAGTTGCAAGTTTCTTCCGAGAGCCGAGTTTGAATATATATTGCAGATGCCTCTTAGGACTGCCTGACTGAAACACTGGAAACTCTCCTCCTCATTAGAATTGATTAGTTTGATGAGAACTGTTTTTCAGTAGCAGAAGCATTTGTTTTGCCGTCAATATGAAATGCCACTAACATCCTGCCTCACAGCCACAGACAAAAAAAAAAAAAGCTACAAAGCTATGGGATCTTCTTGCCCTTTATATTCTCAAGTGACAAGCAGACAGCACTGAAGATAAAGACTTATCCTACAACTGATTACTTGGGGGGAGACAGGAGAAAGACAATGAGCTGAAGCTCAACCTGTTGTTTGGAATTAACCCAACACACTGAAAAATTTCTAAAGCTTGGACACTTAAAAGTTAAATTTTAGTATGTGACTCTAGTTCACATAGCTGTCCAGTTCTGTTTTTATTGAAGCTCTTAGTCTTTTGAATGGCAGCAGCTTGGCCTTTAGTCATTAGCAATTGTTCTTGAAAGGGGGTGGAATCCCCACAGATCTGGAAACCCAAGCTACTTCCCCCTCCCCACCCTTTAAGCAACCAAGCAAGGATTTATTAATCAGACTGGAGTCATGTGCTTCAGAATTTGGGAAGCTAGGAAACTGGATATTAATTTGACAATTCTTACTGCTATTATATTCTTTGATCCTATTGTGTGAGCAATGCAATGCCAACATGTCTACATTCATCCCCTGCACAGGCAGTCTGGCTGCAACAATTATCTTGCAAAACACAGACCTACATATTTTTAAAATGCACACTGTTTCAAAACACATTTTCCCATTTTTAAGAAAAAGAACAATTTACAGGAGAATGAACTTAAACGGAGATTCAACATTGACTGATTTTTCTTCATTTTTCATCAGATCCTCATGTTCCTTTAGCACATTTACTGGAACCAGTTATTAGCTCATTGACTAAAGCATTAAAAATACCACGGTAATGAGAGAAACAAAATTTAAAAACAAAACTAAAATTTATTTTGTTTATGCATTTAATTCAGCTCTCCACAAAAAACCTAACAAAATTTGACTTTAAAAATATAGTTCCATTTAAGTATTTTGATTACCCTAAATGTTTGAGAAATGTAGGTAAAGCCAGTAATTATTGCTTAGCAGCAATGACTGCTTAGCAGCAATTACTGCTTAGCAGTGAGCTTCAGAGCAGTAAGCTTTTCTATACAGCTTTCCAAATTATTTAAACTGACTTTCTCCAATCTGGAGAAGGAAAATACTAGCTGGAAAGTATGTGGAATTTCTCAAGTCAATTCAATACAAAACAAAACACTACCAGAAACATAAGAACTTGGCAGGAACAATTTAACCTTCACAATGAAATTACAAGGCTGCTTTGTTCCTCTTTCTTCTGAGCAACCTCTGTATCAGCCACACGCTTACTCACCAGACACCTAAAGGAATGCTACATCATCTCAGCCATACAAGTTAAAATTCTTATTTAGACGATCAAGAAATAACGCAAGCATTTTCTGCAACTGCCGGGGCTGCTATACATTATGACAGACAGATTCAACAAATTCAGAAGAATTCATGGTGATTTATAGTACGTTTTCATTAGCTCAGCTGTCACGTTAAGAACAATTAAACGGATAATTTATTTGAATTCAAAACATGTAAGGAATCTCTATAAATAAAGAACTCCTGGCCTCAAATGTAAACATTGACTGGAGAATCAATTTCATATTAGATGGTCACCAGCAAAATTTATGCAATCAACAAATGGGTATAACAACATTTTGAAGACAACCTAAAAGAGTTGTTTCCTTATACATTAATTTGCTCTTGTCTAAGAAGACATTCAAGAGTGATAAGGGCTCTTGGGAAATAATTTTAACAAAAAAATTTTAAAAATCCAGAAAACTACTTACCAATTAGTGGATGTGTCACTCTTTGAAATCTTGAAATTCAAATCAGCCATTCCTCCCACAGGTACTCTGTCACTTCCTGTAGCAAAATGTAGCAGCTTCTTTTGAAGGTCAAGAGAAAATCCAAGTACTACATCCCAAAAGTATCTACGTTCAGGGCAGAGGGAGAAGATGATGGTGTAAGAAGCAATATCATGACAAAACAGTATGAGGATAATAATACAGCCTCAAGTATTACACGATGAATGTCAACTACTGAGAATTTAATTAATGTCATATATGGGACATCAGTAGTATCCTAATATGCAAGGTTAAATAAATTCCTACGGACTCGACAAGTGCAGTGTTTCATGAATTTTGGAATGATGCCTTGTCAGATGATGCCCAAACCCACTTGTCTATAAAAATATAAATGCTTTCTACTCACTAATATAAATGCCCTTAGTATCAAATAGAATTGGAAGACAAAAAGCATTTTTAGAAGATCGGATAATAAAAATAAAGACTCAGATTTCACTATGCAGGATTTGAAGCTACTCTTTTTAAACTATCTCCATTCCAATCTGATCATAACCTTTTAAAGGTATTCAACACATTATTGCATTAAGGATCTAATTCTTCCTACTTATAGATAATTCAATAGTGTCTTTGTCTTATTTGGAAATAGGTTTTTAAAACTTCAATCATTCTCAGATTATCCTTGAAGAGATTATTCCCAATGGTCTACCATTCTATGATGCTTTTGAACTCAGTAATTACAATGAAAAGCATTAAGCTTACCGTATAGTAAGATCAGTTTTTTGGTAGCCCTCATATTGGGTACTTCGCTGTAAAGCAGACATGTCCAGTTCAGGACTGCCACAGACAAGAATTTCAACCTCTTCTGGACGAAGTAGCTGCCAGAAATTAAGGATAATATATATATATATTTTTTTAAAGATGAGAAATGATGCTATGAGATTCAGATTAATTTTTTTCTTTTGGCATTACAGAAAAATGAACAGAATATCATTAAATATAAATCTTTAACTTAGATACTGTTTTATAGAAAAATGAATTGCTCTACTTTGAAGAATCTCTTACTACTGCATATAGTAAAAAACAAATTACTGGATAACATCACATTTTAGTGTGTTTCTTTTGTTCCTCACTTCTTTTTCATTCTTACATTTATTACACAGACTTGCTTGTAATCTGATTAGATTACAAATGGGTCAGGAAGACAATTAAGTTTGTACATATGGAATTTGGAAGGAAGGTCTTTATCTCAATTTCAGTTACAACTTCCATTTCATTTACACTGAAAAGTCCAAATACAGGTTGATGAGTAGTAGTGGCTGACAGAACTTGACTCTTAGTTGTACACACTGCTGTGTAAAGCACATGCACGTAACAATAAATCATGTTTAACAACTGCTAAACTTACACCTGCAGAACCTACTTATTCATTTACTACAACATGATGAAATTGTGTGAAAGCATGTAAAGGCATTTCAATGGATTTTCATTCTTCCAGAACATTCCCTGCAGTTAGTCATATCTCACTTTGCTGCAAGTGTGTCATACTTGGCTAATTTCACAGGAATGAAGAAAATCTCATGCAAATTGTAATTGCCTCTTCCTTCTCTTCTTACTGCACAACAGATCATGTAAATTACAAAACGCATTCCAACAGCCAAGCAGGACTGAACACAGAAGAATGTTTAATCTCAACCTCACTAAGTGTTCTTCCTACAAAAAGTAATAGGTGTTTTCAGAGGAGTCACTGTCCTAGTTTTGGCTAGGATAGAGTTAACTTTCTTCCTAGTAGCTGCCATAGTGCTGTGCTTTGGGTTTAGCATGAGAATAATGTTCATAACACACTGATGTTTTAGTTGTTGCTAAGTAGTGGTTACACTAGTCAAGGACTGCCAGGTGCACAAGAAGCTTGGAGGGGGCACAGCCAAGATAGTTGATCCCAACTGACCACAGGGCTTTTCCATACCATATGACACCATGCTCAGTATAGAAACTGTGGGGAGTTGGCCGGGGGGCAGCGATCGCTGCTCAGGAACTGGCTGGGCATCAGTCAGTGTGTGGCGAGCAGTGGTATCACTTGTTTTTTTTCCTGGGTTTTGTTTCTCTCTCTTTCTTGTTGTTCTCCTTTTCATTACCATTTTTATTACTATTGTTATCATTATTCTATTTCAAGTATTAAACTGTTCTTATCTCAACCCACGAGTTTTCTTACTTTTGCCCTTCCTATTCTCTCCCCATCCCACCGGGGGGAGGGCAAGCAAGCAGTGGTGTGGTACTTGGTTGCCAACAGGGGCTAAATCACAACAAGCACACAGACATAGTTGCTCTGTTGTTCATAACTGTAGGGAATACAGAAAATCCTTGTAAAAATTCACACAAGAACTCCGTGAAACATCTGTGAATGCATACCGATAAACCTAACTTGTGGATCTTGCTTTATCTGTTTTCAGTGGAGCACTACAGAGAACAGTTGATTACCTGCTTAATTTCTTCTGCTTAAGTTGGATTAATCAACTACACTGATTAATGAAGATACTTCACGAATCCTATAATCATTTAGTGTAATTTGTTTAATTTAGATAAATCATTGTCACATATTTGAAACAGAAGTGAAGAGTTATGTTTCATTTTATTCTTACCAGTAATGCATATGAAGCACAGACACTATGAAATCCATAGTAAAAAGCTGCAAATTGTTTGTAGATTGATTTGTTGAGAAGAAAATCAACATAGAGCTGCACATATTCTGAAAAAGAAAAACATTTTATTTTGTTACATCATAATAATTTTAAATAAACATTTGTTGTGCTCTCTCAAATTGTACTGAATTAAGAAAAATGAATGCATTTCATTTTAGATACTATTGGTATTTAGATACTATTTTAGATACTAGTATTATTGTTAGGCATAGCAGAAAGGACTACAGTAATTTCATTTTCATACTTTGTTAAAGAAAACCTAGGCTTATAAGAAGGAAAAAAAGGACAACCTTAAATCTGCCAAATACATGTAGTTAATAAGTATTGAAGTACCTTTCCTATTCTGATTTGTGACTGGAATTTTATCTCCATTTGGCTTTAAGTTGTAAGATTTTATAACACCAAATTCTTCCTGAAAAACCTGGAGAAAAAGAGGTGTCAAGGTCAATACTGGTAAAAACATTCATATACTCACAAACTACAAATCTTGTATTTATTATTCCATATATTTCCTCTGTCTCTCTCTTTAGCACAAGCTGTAATTCTGAGGGTTGTGGGGTTTTTAAAAGCTAAATATTACAATTTTCAACAAATTGCTCAATAAATTGGTATTCAAAGTAGAATAAGTGACCTGCAGGCTCTGGAGCCACAGAGTTTTTCATACAAAAGAACAATTTAGGAGCGTCAAACACAATTAAGAAGGTATTTGTTCCACTGTAGCTCACCTAGGAACTCAAAAGTACCCACTTCACAAAAATTCTCATGTGGTCTGACAATAATGTAATTCAAAGCTGAGGAAAAAAAGGTCAATATCAGTCCAATACGCATCCACATGAAATGCTGCATGAGCATAGAATGTTACAAACTAGCATGTGTTCTAAAACAATGGATAAATGAAAAAGGCTTTCTTGACTGAAGTAACAGTTAGACATACAGGTCAGGCAAAACCATTGTAACTCGAACAAGCTATTGTTCAAGTAAGACTTCCTGGACAAAATAACCAGAGTAAGCTTTGACTAACATCTGGGTTAGACAGAGAAGGGATTGTTTTGCAGCCAGATGGATTCCACAAACCAGGTCACTGATTGCAAGGCGACAGTGTTGGAGCAAGCAAAGAAACACACCAGGAGCCGGCCATGCGGCCCTGGCGGTCAGTACTCGGATCCATTTACGCTGCCAGGGGACAAGAGCTTAAAGGCCCATAATGGAGCCAGCATCTGTATGCCCCAAGGCCCCAGGACTAGACTGGTTCTTGAAGCAAGCTTTAATGCCCATGTAGTTATATTCCAAACAATCACACAGTAGTAGGCCAGTCCATTGCAGAAACATTGGTAAAAAATTACTGAACGAGTTTGAGAATCGTTTATAATTGTGTATTTAATGACCTGAAAGGTTGAGTAAAAATCCTCTTCGACATTGCCTTCATAGGATAGAAGTTCATTTAGTCCATGCGCCAGTTCCTACAATGTGAGTAAAAACTCTTTAGTAAATCTACAAAACTAAGTGATGTACTTTCCAGGATATGCCAGAATCATTACTTTCTATAGAAACTATCTTGGAAAAAGTTGTATATTCAAAATGCGTACACAAAGAAAAATCTACTGCTTGCTTAATATGCGTGTATATATTTATTTATTTTTATTTCCATATAAACTGTTACATTTTTCTTTTTACTATGCAAAATGCATCTAGAATGCTCATATCAGATTTTCGTATTCTAACTTCAAGTAGGTCAACAAAAATTCTGTTATGCTAGAAAACATGGAGAATTTCTGTTTTCAACAGAAGAACAAGAGACCTTATCAGCCTGTGCTGAAAAAAGGGTGTTCAAACAGTTTATAATTCAAGCATTAAATATAAATAAAACAGCTTTTAAATCAGTAATTTAGCCTCTTGAAAAACATAATACTTACAGGCATAATCTGAAACAGGTCATCTAATGCGACATCACAGATGCCTACAAGTGTGTTATGATCGCAGGGAACAATGGGAGGACTCAATAGTTTCTTGTAACAGCAAGGTGGGAAACGAATATCCAAGGTGATGCTATTATATACAGCAAGTCCCATAAGCTATGTATGTCAAGTGTTAAGGGCAAACACCACACATCCTTATAAAAATAGTTAATATTTTAAGTAACTTGGAACAAATATTTTAAGATTTTACTCGGCACACTCTAATTTATGCTAAACAAACAGAAGGAATGAAAATTATTTCATGTTTTTGGACTGACAATTTTAAATGCAGTTTATATTACAATTAAGTAGTAGTAAAGAAGGTCAAATGATGCACATTGACAGAACTCTTGAGAATCTTTATCATAATATTTTATACAAACATTTCTGGAATAAATTGTTCCAAACTATCATTATGAAAAAAGTTTTTAAAGAGAACTGTAGATATATTTTTAATCAAAAAATTTTATAGAGAGCTCAATATAGCAATTTTTCTTTTAAATAAATCTAAAAGCATAAAGACAAACGTGCACTGGCAATACAGCTCATCAGCTAGCACATTTAAGTGTATCTTGTGAAACAAATTTGAAATTATACCAAAAATTAGGAGAACCCAGTTCATGATTCAGCTTCTCACTAGAATAGAATAGTTCATTTGGAAGAGACCTACAATGATCATCTGGTCCAACTGCAATCAGTAAAATGGGGACATCACCATCTCATCGTAGTGGAGTTATAAGCACATATTATCATTAACCATTTGTCTGAGCAGTTCATAAATGAGCACAACAGCAAATCTAGGAAATAAACTTATGCTCAAAATAACATGTGGCTTCCATTCAGTTAAAAAAAAAAAGAAGCCACATACTGATCAACAGAGACTTAAACAAAGTATTAATGCATACAGGCTCATTTATTTTTGCTGAATGAAACTCAGAGGTATACGTACCTAAAAAATTACAACTAATACACAAAAGTTGCATGTTCAGTCTTAATTCTAGAATTTGCTGACTGTGAAATGTACTGTGTACCTACATAGGACAATTTTCTTCCTATTTTTAGTTCACTTGCTTGAATGACATTCTTTTCATACATTTAAAATGGAACACACTTGTATATACAACATCTGAATGAGCTTTAATCAGTGTCCTATTTCATCCCCGTACCAACTCATTGAATGGCTGTTTGTTTAGCACCGCCTAGTGGACATAAAAGGATACAGCTCCAACCAATCGGAATTCAGAATAGTTATCACACTTAAAGCTGCTGAACCAATGGCAGTGTGAGTCCTTGTGGTAGGTGAACATGCCTGCAGAACAGGAACGGTGGCCTTTACAAAGCCTGAACTTCAATAAAAGCTTGTACAAAACCTCGTATTTCTCAGAGATGCAGCCTTAAAAGTGCTCCTAGGAGTGCCGTATCTCCACACTTGTTCTCACCCCCAACTTCCCACCCACAGCAGGAGCCTGCAGGTGCTTGGGAAAGGACCACCAAAGGCAGAGCCAAGCCCAAAGCAGGCCCAAGCCCACCAGCCCTGTTGGGTGCTGGTGCAATGCATTCTTCAGTGCCTCCAGTTGAGGATATTCTGCACTGTCCCTGTGCAATCTGTTTCTTCACTGTGCTTCACCATCTGTACAGCCAGAAACATTAATTGTCTAACCAAAAATTTTCTTGTTGCAATGTAAACCCATTTCTTCCTCCCTTCCTGGGTTAATAGCAGATAATAATCTTTCAAAATGCTGGCATGAATCCCATGATACACATACCGTAAGCTTTACCTTCTTAGAATAGAAAGCCGTAAAAGGTTTATCTTATACGTATACCAACAACAAAGGGGTATGTTTCGTATTTTCTGTCAAAATATTCTATCAGAGAAGTTAAAAAAAACCTCCAAACCACAAATACCCTAAAAAAAAAAAGCCACTCGCTGGTCTAAATGACAAGCTAGATCCTACTGAAATCATGACTATAGACTAGTTTGATTGCTATTTGCATCAGATATGGATCATTCTGTTTTAAAGAGTGATAGAAAGTAAAAACCCATGTAACGAAACCACGTAACAGCTTTAAGATGCCTGGGAAGATTGCTCAGAGAAGCAAGACACTTACATTCTAGTTAAGTATGCACTAACAGAGAAATTATCTTCAGCAATGCAGAAGTAAATTGGATAAAACCTGATGACTGGTTTTAATTTATTGGGATTGAATGGGCCGACAGCTTATTATTGTTTCCACAGTCAGTGTACAGTTTTAAGGACATCTGGTATGCAGTAGCTCACTGAATTTGTGTTTGAAGATGAAGTTAGGGAGAAATAATATTTAAATGAAAAATCAAACTCCTTGGGATTAAAAAAAGATTATAACTCCAACTGATGTCTCAGGAACATCTAGTTTTTATGAAAATATATAGGTAAAACTCTGGCTTTATATTTCTCCCCCACACTCTCCTGAACAATCTTGACTTTATCTTTTGAACTTTAGCTCAAAAAGGTGCTCATCACAAAAGATTTAGACAGTGCCTTTGCCACATGCAACAGAACAGTTGCATGTAAGGCAGAGCAAGGTTCACATACTGAAAGATGGCAGTGATGCTTGAACAAAATAGGTCTCAAATCCCATTTATTAGTTGTCCGCACTGAGATGAAGAAAGCATCATAACACACAGAGGAGGGCAGACAACTGAATTAATTGGGAGTTCTTTAATTTCAGGGGTTAAATCTGCAGGATCAGCTAACCTGGAAAGGTCATAACAGTGATGCTTTCCTATGTTTTTCCTTCCAAGCTTCTGATATACATTATTTGCAACTTAAACATTAAAGGCAGCATATGCATACTCATGTATACTCATACAGTCCCTTTCCAAGGGATGAGAACATTTCTGAACTCCTCCCACACTTGGCTGATGGTCATATCAATGAAAGAATTTATACTTTAAAGCGAGGAAGCCTGCCAGAGCTGGTGAAAAAAAAAACTGCTCTCGAATGTTTCCAAACTCGTCAGTTACCGAGCTCTGCTGACAACACATTTTTACTAACAGAACTGTTAAACTTACAGAACACTTTCTCCAAGATAAATTGTTTCCTATTAAGGTCATTATCACCAAATGTCATCTCTCCACACAGACCCCTTTTTACTAGAGAAAGGGCTACAGGCAAATAACAATCTCAGCAGATTTGAGGACATATTTAAGACAATCTCTAGACTTTTAGAACAAGTCCTGTAAACAACAAAGGACCATGCATTTAAGGGACACGAACACTTCCAGGCAAAGACAGACAAGCTCTTGCATTCTACCAATGACTATCAGGTGTTATGCTGAAGTCCCTGGAAATCAATGTTTCTAATTTAAGAGCCAGCCTGGGAACACTTTAACCCATTATAACATCATTAATGTATCCATGCTGACTTATTTGAGAAATATTAGAGTGGGGGAAAAAACCCCACCCAGATCCATCTACAGCAATATAAAACAAGTAGATTGAACTGCTTGCTCATGAATGCTCACTCATGTCTTCCAATCTCCTGTTTACTCAAAAAAAAAAAAAAATCTTCCTTTTTAATTTTCCCCCTTTGGGCCTGCAAATATCATTATGGGCTCACAGGTCCTGGTAACGGCAGAGGCAGGCTATTTCACTCAGTCTCGCATCTGCCTATACTGTCTCTGCACCTGACTGAAGGACCTTTCTCTCCTGAGAGCATCTCAGACCACTTCACGAATACTTGCCACAGAGATACCCTAAAACAGAATACATGATGACAAAGACTCAAGTAAGAACTAACTTCTACCTACACTAATCACAGAAATAGTGCTAGAACTTGCAGACGCTATCAGTGCAAATGGAAACCATTGATACATGGGAGGCCAGAGTCAGCAGTTTGCCAGAACTGAACACAGTAAGAGCATCCAACTGTAGGTAATTGTGATAACCAGGAAAACTCCCTAAACTAGCAATATGAAGACAGCTGAGGAGAGTGTAAAAACAGAAAATGCAGCATGAGAAGAAAGAGGCAAGGATGGCAGGTTGACCAAAAAAAAAAAACAAAACACCCACAAAAAAACATTTGGCCTTATCTCCACTTGAATATTTGCTAAACCATGTACTTCAGATGTGTCTCTTCCTATTTTGGAACTGGAATATCATATTCCAATTGCAACCAAACAACATACTAAGCTAAATGGAACAAACTTCTTAAATCCAAATATACGAATTCACGCATATACTTGTGTGAATTCTAGAAAGTTTCCAAGGGCAGATAAGTGTCAGTGTTTCAATGGCTTGCATAGCTTTTGCTTATTTTTCTTAGCTTGTTAGTAGGTCTAGCAATTCACTAACACTCACAGAAAACTTATGAGTTTTCTACTCGGAAGAGAAACAAAAACAACCCTTTATATGCCAAATTCCATTTGAGTTACAACATATTTAAATTATCCTTGTCCTACTCCATAAAACAGTTGATGGGTTTCTCCCATCTGCCCAGACGTAAATCAATATCCTGTCTCTGGATACAGATGGAAAGACTGTAACAACACAGATATACCAGAGCAAGAACTTCAAGGAAAATCTACTGCTAGTCTTGAATCCCCCTGCTTTGTATCCAATATGCTCACTAGCCTAGGGATACTAACAAACCATATGAGCCTCCAGTTTCTAAAACAAGGTTTAGCATGACTAAAGGCTTAAAAAGCTGAATCCTGATTTTAATTCTAAACCTTTCCCATTGATCAGAGATTTGTTCACCCTCTAATTTTATAGAATCATAGAAT
>VZTL01005872.1:0-12122 GCA_013400535.1 Scopus umbretta
AAGTTTTTTTATCCTTTTTTTTTAATCTGAAGAATTCATGAATTTTTACCTCATTATTCATTTGTTCATAGCATTAAAAGAACGTGTCAGGTTACAAGGAGAAATGTTAGCTAGGAATAATTTGACCAAATCATATTATCCCCAAAAGTAATTTTTAGTGGGTTTATTGTAGGTAGGAAGCAGGGTTAGTTAGCAAAGTGGTTAAATTTGTTGCAAGAGGAAGAAGAGAGGGAGAAATCTACCACCCCTGTAGTAAGTTCCAAATTCAAAGGAGAAAAGGAGATCTTAAAGGAAGAACCAGTACATATATTTTCTGAAGGCCTAGCTTACCAGTTGGGAATGGTAGACATCCATACGCATTTTGAAATATAGGCGGCCTTATGGACACCTAATAGATTAGGGCTGGGGTTATTTGGAAGAACTAAGTAGCATTACCTCCTGCCATTCTCCTAGTAACCTTCTAGCTATGTTGTTTACCCCAGGGCAGAAATCTGTCTTTTAACTATACTTCAATCTGTGTGTGTGTGTATGTGTGGAAGAGGGAAGATGAAGGTGTATCTAACACACATACTGCAGTTTATGAACCTCTGGATGCTAGAAATGAAAGGAAAGGGTAGCCCCCAGCCTTCCTGGTGAGCCTTCATGGACACAAGCCATGGAGCAGCCTGTGACCCATGGAGGATCTGGGCTCCTGCCTCTGGTCTTTGCTGCAGTCACGCACTATCCTACAAGTGAACAGGGAAAGGAGCTAGAAACAGCTCTCCCCTCCACTAGCTGAGACTTCTAACTCGTAGGGCATTTCGTTTCCTTCCTTTCTCATTTTCCTTCCACGTGCATGATTCCTGCATTGCTGGCCACAGGACAAGTGGGGAGACCGAGTACCCTGCCAGGATCGCCCAGGGCCTGGTGGTCTGTCTGCTTTCCTGAGCAACCAGCTCATGGGCACTCATGTGGGTAAAGTCCTAGCATGTGATTCCACATTTGCTGGCCTAGTGCTTCCACCAGTTATTGGTTTTGTGAAAGATTTCCATCTCTAGTAGGTAGAAACTAGTTTCTGTGTGCTCCTTGGCATGAATGAGTGCCTAAAGCTAATGCCTCAGGAGGCTTTCTGGTGAAGAGAGGAAGTGTTTAAGGAGTTCAGGCACCTAGAGGGTTAGGAGGTCTACACAGGAATAGGACTGCATGGGTGTAAGGTGGTACCTGGACTGAATCTTTGTCCTCTGCTCAAGATCTCAGTAAAGAAACCTTCAAACAGCTTTTTTTTTGCAGAGCTGGGTGGATAACTGTTATTATTCTTCTTACCATGAGGACTGTGACCTCACCTGCCTATACTTTGAGCTGACTTGTCATGGAATGAAGGTGCTTGAGGGTCACCTAGAATGTAAAGCTGTGATTTGGTGGTATGTTTACATGTAGGTCATTTGAAGGTATGGTATTTCAGCAATGAAGAAGAATGAATGCTAGAACACAGACGGTCTGCTTCACATTTCCAACCCATTACAGGATGGCTTTGCTTGCCCAAGCCAGAAGTGCTTGTGGCACCACTTAGGTTTCTGAAATAAGCACGAGGCAACAGAGGCTGGGTGATGTCACAGAACCTCTGCTGATACGCAACCTAATAATGTCCAGTACTGTGAGATTCTGGGCAGAAGCATGGTATTGAGACGTTACGAGTATGTCGGGTGATTAGACTCTTGTAGTAGCAGAAACTTTTCACTGGAATTTGACAGACTAGGTTTTGCAGAGGATCACGGTGAACAGAAGCCCACTCTATGTTTTACTGACTCTGGCTTTTCCTCCCAGGCAAATTTCAGAGGATGCTGGGAGGTGATTTTTTTTCCTCAGTTTATGATGTCCTAAAGAGAACTAATTCTAGTTATCATCCATTTCTCAGTTATTAAGTATTTGGAAAGGATTCCAAATTTCCACAGGCTTCCACTGACACTTCTACAGTGCCAGTAAAAGGAAGCTGCCAGGCTACACGAGAAACCAAAGGAGAACTGAAGGTATTGCTAAGTAGCAGAAAGACAATGTCTGTCAAAACTGATTCTCCAAGTGGTTAAGGAGTATTTTCCAAGAGGGAATGTATCCATACAGTTAAAGAACATAAACTAGAAAACTTAAAAAATAGCAATTGTCTGTGCAACATCCTTAACGTGTCAGAGGAAACATATGAGATCTTGCAGCAGTAAACCACTGAGTTCTGTTTTTTCCTATTTTTTCCATACAGCATCAGTAGCATTTTAAGAGGTCTTTTGAATTGTTACCATCTTTTGTCTAAAAACACCTGCATGACAGAAGCATTCATTCTTCACACTTACAGGAATCTTTTATTTTTATACAAATTACGACAGATGTGCACACATTCGTATCCTAGTATCTATGCAGTTACGGCAGAGTTGAAACCAGCTGCAGACTCAAATTTTAAAGAATATTGATGTGGGAAAACCCCCATTTCTTGTAAGTTGTGTATATTCCTTATAAATTGTGTATATTCATTGGCACTCTAACTAAATTCTAGTGAACTGTCATTTGCTCACATTGTGTCCAGAGATATGTTATTCCAGTCATGTATGTTAAAATAAGGTCCTAAAATAATTGTTGTTCCAGGATTATGCACCCTCTATAAACAGTGTTTTAGAATGGAAAGCATGACAGCCCTCATCTATAGCATCACAAATGTGGTGCTATAATGTCCCTATCATCTCTTCAAAAGGTACGTCACATAAATATGTCAGAATACTTGTCATGTTGCGAACACTTGCAAGTAGCAATTGGAGCAAATTTGCATAAACATATTAGAGTGAAAAAAGCATATGCCTGGCAATCCAAATAGCACAGAAGAGAAAGCGACCAAAGGTAAGAATAAAATTGCACATACATTCAGGGTGTCTCAATTTTATTTCTTTTATTTAATTTTCAGAAACTTTGGCTGAGTGAGCCTTGTCTAGTTGTATGCAAATTCTTAGTTGCTCTCAGTGATTATTTTTATGAATAATGGATAAACCAACATTTTTTCTTGCTCTCTTTGCAAATCTATAAAGGGGCTCTTAACCCTAATCGTGAATATTGTTCTTGTGTGAACAGGAAGTTTTGTTAAGTATTTTGAAATCATGGTATAAAGGTCTTCCATAAATGCTGCTCCAGGAATATGTAGGGTCTCCCAGTTGCAAACCTATGTGGATACCTCAAGGACCTTCAGGTAATCATCTCAAATATCATTCATGGTGCCTACGCTTCAACTGTACTCAGGCTTGTGGCTGATTACCTGAAGGCTTGATCATGCAGGCAGCAATGGACGACCAAGGATACAGGAAGGGTCTGGAGATTAGGACCTTGACACAGCAAGGCTCAAAACAGTGACATTTTCCAAAGAGATGTTCCAGAATCGCTTTTGCAAATGATCTGAGCATCCATAGTCCGGCCAGTTTATACACCAGGGCTTCACCGTGCTGAGCACAGCCTGGCCAGAGGAAAGCTGTGCTGTGGTCTTTTGAGAATGTGCATACTCCCATCACACAGAATCAAAATTCAATAGGTGTCTCAGTTAAAAATCTGCCCAAATCATTGATCTCTCTGGTAAAAGTCACAAAGGTAAGGGGTTATTATGGGCACATTTGAAGAAATATAAAAGTAAAAGGAGGAAGAAAAACAGCAGAGGTAGGGTTACAGAGGAACTGAAGAATATGAAGGAAAATTGCAGGCAAAATCCCAAATAGTTTTGCATAAGCATAACTAGTGTAGACCCTTATGGCTTCTCTGGCACTAATTAAAACCTCTCAGAAAAGGAAAATCTATTCACATGTTTTTCTGTACTGTCCAAGCTAACATGTAGCAGCTGGAAACTCTATTTTAAAAGCAATTTCTTGTTTCTTCTCAGGATGTATAAAACAAGAAATATATGGAGAAATAAGAGTTTGTGTTGTAAAATCCAGTAGTAGATTAAGAGTTTTTCAATTTGGAGAGAGACCACTTGGGCTTTAAAAAGCCTTGTTAGCATCTCCCAAATTCACTGCCCCTGCTGCTGACCCTGAGGGAAAAGAGATTTCAAAGACTGCCAAGTGACATAATTTGTGATACTCACTCACTGATATTTAAAAATATTTTAACAGATCCAATGACTTGGAATAAAAGGATGCCATTACACATAGCTGCCTACTTTTAAGACAGCAGAGTGCTCTTCCAGTTAACCCCATGTTTGGTATTATTTTGGATCATTAAATGAAGGCTTTTCCCTTCCTCCCCTGCTGAACCTCCAATTTTGATGCAGAAGGTCACATGCAGTGTGTATGTGCATGTTTAGATCACACAATTTTCTTAGCACCTCAACAATCTCTAGGAAAGAGCTTCCACAAAAGGAAAACACTCTGGGTCTGGTGCTGTGAAACATTAAACTGCAATCTCCATAGGAGCATAGGAAGGCAATGAAAGTTTAGAAAAGCTTTCAGATTTTAATTCATGTTAAAGTCAGATGTTTCCAGACCAGAGACTGCTTTACTGCAGATCAGATTATACCACTGGCCTGCTCCCTTTTATTAATTTAAGCTGTCTCTGGCTGTGCTGAATGGAAAAGGCTCCCAGTTGCCAGTGGTGAGGAGTTAACAGGATGGTTGAGGAGAGCTTACATGCCTCAGCAGTTTTATTCAAAAATTCCATTTAAAAATGGCAAAGTTTTACAGGACAATATAATCTCAGCTCTCTCTTACTTAAGTCCCACATTTACATCCAACTATACAGGTGCAGCCTACCTCACCTGAATTTTTTTCACACAGAAATTTAGTTAAAACACTCTTGTTTAAAAAAAATCATGTCAGGAGGAAATTAATACCTGATTCCTTCTATCTCATTTTGTCCTGTATCCTTTCCCACTCTGCATGTTCTAGGTGCAGCACTAAGGACTTTATAAGGCTGAGAGGGAAGAAATGAAGATTATTTCCTTGACTTTTTTATGCTTTGGTTTAGAGAAAGCTGTTTTCTGAAATTCTATACATTCATACATGCATGCATACACACATGTGCACGCACACACACACACACATATATAAAGGAAATCTATCTGGTGATATTCTGAGATGGAAATTTCTTTTCCAAATCACTTCTTTCCCCTGCAATTCAATATCAAGTAGATTTGAAATTGAGACTACTGTAATGGAGCAGAAATGATGGAGAGAGGATTATGCTATTATCTGCTGCATGTCACTCAAGAGCTTTAAGCAAAAATATACATTTTTGAACAGGAATGTTTTTACCACATAATCTCATATTTCTCTGGCCAGTTACTAGCTCCAGTTTGTTATTTCTGAAAGGAAAACACTACTCTAATTACCTCAGGTTAGAAATACAAGAATAGTTACAAAGAACAAGAGAAACAGATTAAAATAAAATTTTAGTGGTAAAGGAAAATTTTCATATGTTGATAAATGTTAATAAAGGGAAAGATAATAAAATAAATGGTTTTTATTTAAGTTTTTGCTCAATTTCAGTTGCCTGGATTTACTTCTTAAGATGTTTTTTTTGTATATAGAGAATAATTTATTGCAGGTTGTTTTATGAAAAAGTATGTGTAAAAGTAGAATACAATAAATAGATTTAGGACAGCTGGAGTGAGTTTTAGTATCCAAAACCAATGAGACTGAAGTTGCCTGGTGGTCCCAAACTTGCTGTTGATATTTCATAGTAACACATCCAGGTTTGTTTGGTAGTCCTAACAAACCAAGTACTGTAAAGGCATATGGTAAAAACCATGTTATATAAAGAGTTTGCAGTCTGAAAGGCAGAGATATGGTATTTACTCTGATTTGTAATGGGACTTCTACCAAGAACCTCACAGCTGGGTCTAAGTTTTACATGTTGCCTTCTGGATCAGACTGGCCTTCGCCAGGTACAGCATGTACAGTGAGTACAACATTCAGCATGAAAACAAGAGTGACACAAAATCAGACCTGGCATCCAGTCTAGGCTTTATCTTTTTCAACTGCTAATGCATCATTTGCCAAAAGCTGGACCAAATTTTATTTTTAAATCTGGGCACAAGCTCAACAATGGCAATTGTTTATGCAAAATGCAAGGGCAGAAATTGGTCCTCAATGCCTTAAATCACTGTTTGCTTTCAGAATGATGTAATTCTCTGTCCATAGATTACATGACAATAAATTCATAACTGTGCCATTATTTCATCCAAATAGAAGTGATTTTGGAAGCAACTGAGGGTAAAATGTAGGCCTTTGATGTCTGTGGTTATTTCAGATCCAGTGGGTTTCAGACTCACGCAGATTTCTTCTGAAGTTGTAGCACTGTTTATGAATAAAAGGATGGATGGTTTTGATCACCTTTTTAGATACAGCAAAACAGAAAGAAATTTACAGTCTCTGTCTTCTTTACTCTTTTCCTCTTTTTCCAATAATTTTTCAGGGACAATATATGTGACTAACCGGACTGAGCAGAGAAACAACTGCTAAAACACTATAATATTATTGGTCAGTTGTATATACAGTACTCATAAAGCTAAATGAATTTCTTCTTGGCATTTTATCCTCCTATACTTCAGCTCATCTCAGTTAGGAACTGTGACTTATTTCATACTTTTCACAGAAATAATTTTACAACTTCTGTGAAATTAATTACTATGAAGAGTTATGGGAATGTGACAGGGGAAAAACATTTGGGTTTTGCAGCATCTGTAGTATTTTCCTGGTTTCGACTGGGATAGAGTTAATTTTCTCCCTAGTAGCTGCTATAGTCCTGTGTTCTGGATTTAGTATGAGAATAACGCTGATAACACGCTGATGTTTTAGTTGTTGCTCAGTAGTGTTTAGTCTAGTCAAGGCCTTTTCAGCTTCCCATGCTCTGCCGGGTGCACAAGAAGCTGGGAGGGAACGCAGGCAGGACAGCTGACCCAGGCTGGCCAAAGGGCTATTCCATACCCTATGGCATCATGCTCAGTATAGAAACTGGGGGAGAGTTGGCTGGCGGGTGTCAATCACTGCTCAGGGGTGGGATGAGCATCAGTTGGTGGGTGGTGAGTGGTTGCATCAGTTGTTTTTCCTGGGTTTTGTTCCTTTTCACTACAATTTTTTAGTATTATTATTGTTGTTNTGGGTTTTGTTCCTTTTCACTACAATTTTTTAGTATTATTATTGTTGTTGTTGTTGTTGCTATTATTATTTAATTTCAGTTATTAAACTGTTCTTATCTCAACCCATGAGTTTTCCTGCTTTTGCCCTTTCAATGCTCTCCCCCATCCCACTTGGGGGGGAGGGTGAGAGAGTGACTGTGTGGTGCTTAGTTACTGACTGGGGTTAAACCATGACAAGTAACTACACAATTTATGAGTCTCATCACCTCACTACTTTAGTACCTATGAGTGATGTCATTAAAGGCTTTATAACAAAGACATATAATAGTATAACCTTGATTTTCCAGTTCATAATATTGTACTAGTTGGTTAAGTGTTAGGAAGCCCTTTGTCCTGCATTTTCGTGGAGTGTAACAAGTTGAAATTTCTTTTTATTGAAAAGTTTTTCTTCAGTGAAACTGGGTGTGCCTGCAGTCCCTCTGTGGGAGAATCTTGTGAGGGCATGGAGCAGGTGGCTGTGGAGTTCACCTTTGTCCCAGCACTGTAAGGGTGTCTGCTCTGGAACATGCTTCACCGAAAGGCAGAGTCTCATCTCTGGAGATGAAACTCAAATGGACACCACCATGAGCAACTTGCTCTAACTGGCCCTGTCTTGAGCATAGGATTAATCTAGAGACATCCAGAGGACTATGTGTTTCTGTGGTTCTATGACAAAGTGAACTCCATGATCCCACAGATCTTCTAGCGCATTGGGAAAACAATTGGAACTCCTAATTTTTAAATGCCAGAGGGTACAGGGATACAGTGTACCAAGATGCTTAGCAAACTGTTCTGCATACCTCCTTACTCCTTCACCTCCCCTTCATGTTAGATAGCTCAAATGAACTCAGTGTTTTCCAACGGTACCACTCATAATGAGTGAAAGGAACCTATTTTCCAAGACTGATTTTTTTTCTTTTTTCTACTTCTGGTTTTCCTGACAGGATGACTAGACAAAATAAAACAATAAGTAAAAATTATAAACCAGTTGCATTTAATTTTCTCTTGGCTGACAATAGTGTTGGAATGCAGTCATCGATGTGCTGATATGTCTCTTGGATGTATGGTCAGAAAATTAAAATAACTAGAATAAGATGTGTTGATCTTGGATCTGAGCCTGATTTTGTATATTTTGATTTTATCAATTCATAACTAAGTGTTGCAGGAATGAGGAAAGAAACCTCCCCATCCATTTTCAGGCAGAATCAGCTGTAATGTCCTACTCTGTTGTTTACTTTTTTATACTTCAAACTGTAGACACAATGAGATTTGTTAATTATTTATTTTACATTACAGATAGACTTCCCTGCCTCTTTTCTTAGAGCTAATCAGCCATAGACAGTTGTTTCAAGAACTGCTGTATTAAAGTATAAATGTAAACCACAAGAAACTGCTAACACTTCAGAACTCATTGTATGAGACAGGCAAATTATGAGAAATGACCCCTGTGAATATAATAATTTTATTACTTTTTAAATTTTTTTTCATTTTTCACTTATTTAGACACATATGAATATTTGCCAAACAGCAAAGAAAACTTTCTCTGAGAAATAATAAATTTATCTAAACCCATCATGTCAGTGTTACTATTTTTAAAATCCTTGATGACTGCAACCCAAATTTGCCAAATTCTTTCAGTTGCGAAAAATGCAGGGATTATTTTATTTGCCTTTTAGTCAATGCTGTGTCATACTCTCATTCCTATTTCCATCCTCTCCATGACAAGTTTATTTAAAAACACCTTTCAGGGCTTCCAAGTGGTAACTTACGTGTCAAGCTTAAGTCACTCTGTGGTATGGGATTTTTAGGCTGTTTTTCACAACAGTGTTCCAATGCAGTTGTCCCACCTCCGGGTTCAATACTTATTCACTAAGCAGAAGAGTCATTCTCAGTCTTGTGCTCAATAACAATTGAAGGATCGCATATGAAACTACAGCTGTAATGATCTCACAGTTTAATGAACAAGATACTGTCTTAAAAACTGGGAGCTACAGACTTAAATTCCTTCAGGTACAGGTGGAACTGGGGTGTTCAGTCACTTCCCACAACATTCAAAAGCCTAACGCCTTTTGAATTCAGCCCTCAATTCCTCTTCTTTCTTTACAATAAATTTGTTTAATTCCACTAGAATACATTTACCCAAACTGAATTTTCTAATTCTTAAAAACTCTACCTAAAGCTTAAATGTCAGAAAAGTTTTAATCCTGTGGGATCAGATGCAACTAAAATAACTTCTTTGCTAAAAATAGCAACTCTTAAAAAGAGCCTTAGAAAGCAGATGTGCTAATAGTCTTGAATGGAAAACACTATATACTTACGACCATCCATTCTTTAGCTTAGGATGGAAAATAAATGACACCAGTCTTAAGAAGTTCCTATTTAAAGATTCATTGTGCTTCTGGCAAATGTCAACAATTAGGATGGGAGAGAGGAAATGTGTAGGTGATCATAAAAGGAGAATTTGGCTGATGTATTGTATTTAGAATTTCTCTGGTGTGGGGAGGTAAAGAAGGTGAGATTTCACCTATTTTCTAGAAACTCATTTCTTTAATTTGAAAATTCTTAAAGATATGACAAGACCACTCACACTAGGGCTGTGCTTCTGATATTTCTTGTCTGTAGCAAATGCTTTTTGTTCCACAAAATTGTACAAATACAGATTAAATTAATGTGCACAGTTGGTAGTGACAGTTTTTTAATAGCAGTGAAATAAAATGACTGGTTCTATGACAAAAATATCCTCTTAATTGTCCAGTCTGGGCAATGACCCAAGGTAAAAACAAGCAGGCTAAATGGCCCATTGCCATATCTCTCAAGAAACAATTATAATATTGTTCTTCCATTCCTCGTGTTGGCTAGGTTCCCATTTCTTAATCTGTCTGTAAGGACTGACATTATTATTTCTGTGTATTTACTTTTTAAATTGTGGTTTCTAGAGTTTCTCTTTTCATCTGTCTCTCAACCTCTTTCTTACACTTTTCTGCTTTGCTACTGAATTTTCTCATCTGTTCCATTTCCCTGGTTTTTTTTTTTTTTTTTGTCCTGGCTTTGGTTGCTAGCGATAGTTGTAAGGTTAGCTGAAATCTATCTAGTTTCCATTCACTTCCTCTCTAACTTCCCCAGAATGGGATCATGCCATCAAATACTGAAAAAAATGCCAATTGTACCTTTAGAGAAGGTAAGTGTGAAAAAGAATTCTGTTCTTCAGGCAAAAAGGAAGGCTGATCATAGGTGTCATATATTGGTGAGGTGGCATGCAGGTGGTAAGCTCAAGAGAAGGACCCAAAAACTAGCATCAAGGCAATACACACTTGGCACAGAAATCGGTACTGAGGGGAGCACATGGACATTTGTTACACTTGAAGCTATCTGGACCACACAGAATATCCATTACTGTGCTTACCTATGGCGTGAATGAGACAATTGATTGGAAAACAGGAGTCCATACTCTAGTCCTTTTATGTTCTGGACACTGATGAAAGCAAAGGTGGAGAAACAACGTTTTCAGACAGTCTCAGAGGACCTTGCCACTGTCATTGCTGATGTGTCTTGTTGTTTCCATTCATAGAGGTATATTAAAACTATCAAATCTGAAAGCAGTTTTAAAAGTATGCACAGTGATATTCCCTTAATGTGAATGAAGATGCTGTTATAGAAGTTGGGATACTGTGGCACCTCTGAAATTGCTTTAATAGTAAACTTAATGCACTTCTGTCCGTCACTTGGAGTCCTTGTGGTTCCTTGTGAATTGTGAATTGAAAGGAGGAAGTGTTGGCATTAAGAAATTAAGAATAATAAACAGGTAGGAGAAGAGAAGATGGCTCTGTTTTGAGCAGCGAGAGTGGGCAGAAAGGAAATTCAGCTTAGCCCCAGAGGTGTACGGGAGACCCATCCTCTGCCTCCCCTGTTTGCTCTCAGGGTAGAGCTCAGTGGGGAAGAATTTTAGAAGGTCCCTAGGTAGCTAAGAATGAAATATGCTTTTAAGCATAAAGTAGACTGAATTTTATTGGATTTGTTTCTCTGTGACTCTATCTCATACTTTTCAGTTGAGATCTTCACTTCTTGTTTTTCCACAGGAAACCAGCACATTTTTCTCCATTAAGTTGTCTGATATTAAAAATGAACCCAGAGGTAAGTGTCAATCCAGGGTACACCGCCTCTAGTAGTAGTGAGCCTAATTAAAGTGATGAATGAAAGCAACCACAAGGGAGACTTGTAATAAGAGACATATTTTGGATGGCTGGGAGTTGGGTTTGCCTTCAAATAGTTTAGACAGCACAAGAACTGAGATTGCCAGGCACCAACTTCTAAGGAAAAGTCCCTCCTGGACTGCACCAGCCAGCACCAACCTGGCAGGGAGCAGACAGCAGTGCTGGGCCATGCCTAGCCTGTCACACGTGCTCAGAGCTTGGCATCACGCTTCTAGGAATTGCTGAGCTGTGCATCACAATGTCCAACTTCTTTTAGGACCTGGCACTTTTGCCCTGAAAAATCAATGTATATCAGTATCTTTTTGTCAGAGCAGTGCAGAAAATGCAGAGGGAATGAATCTCAAGTATTGCTGCAAGAGGGATGAGAAGAACTGTGTCTGTCTGTCTCCTCAGCATTCATGTTAACACTGAAGAAGCACATTAGCAGGAACAATGTGCCACTAAACACACCATCAAAGGGAGGCTGAAGAAATTATGTGGCCCTCTTGCTCCCTGCTACAGTCTTAGCAGCCCTTTTGAGGCACAGGGATAAAGCAAGCACAGGTCTGCTCAGGCACACGGATCTCCCTCCTGTGTAAACTGATCAAAGAGAGAACCGCATTACCCACAACCACAGTAAAACATTAATTTTCATCTGTAGCCCTTTGTTGGCAGAAAGTGATCAGAAAGATTGCCTTTCAACAGCAACAGAGTAGTAGTAGTAGTAGTAGTAGTAGTAGTAATAGTAATGATAATAATAATAATTTAATGGTATTTTATATAATTATAATAAAAATTATTATTGTTGTTGCTGCTGC
>VZTL01005874.1:1890-24155 GCA_013400535.1 Scopus umbretta
CCCGCCCCCGTTTGATCTTTTTCTGTAGAACAGGATTGGTGGTGTTTTCATTTTACCTTTTTTGGGCTGGAGTGCTGATGCTGTTCTTTGAGATTTACCGAATAGACAGATTTGTCTTGCTGACTGTAGCATTTCTCTTCAGATCACATCCCTTCATTTCTATGGAAAAATGCATTTTGTATGGAAAGATATTTGTCTAATACTTCCAAGGCCTCTGTCTCTTTACTGTACTTTTTAGCTACTGCTTGGTTTTTAGTGTACATTTTGGGTCACTGATCTAAAGAATCTTTGAAAGTACTAAATCAACACTTGAAAGAAGAAGGTTGTGGTTTTGGTGTGGGTTTTTTTTGTTTGTTTGTTTTTTGGTTTTTGGGGTTTTTTTGATAGTATTCAAGCTGGGAAAGTTCCAATTCCAGAGCCTATACTCCCCTCTGGCATGCAGTCCAGAGAAGATATGTCTCTGAATGGACTGGTGTGACTTATCTAGGATAAACTATACTAGTCAGCTTTCTCAAAGTGAAGTAAAATGTTTATGGCACCCTGCTGAGAGGACACTTTCAAGTCCCATTAAGATCTTATGGCACAGTACTGCTTGCTGCCTAAATTAAAATTTGACAGGACAGTTCAGTTTATTATTTTCTGGGGATTAGTATTGTATCCCTGATGACTTAACATAAGTGATAAATGCACTCGGAAAACCTATGGTATTTTTCAAGTGGTTGAGCTCCATCTTTGCAAAGCTAGGATTATGCTGATGCGATAGCTGCAGGTGCTCTGGTCATCAGTGGAATTGGGGAAAATTTCAGAATGGTAATTCATGTTGTCTTGAGTTCCCCCAGCTAATCCTGTATTGCACATGCCTGCTTTTGAACTTTTCTCTGCATTACTTTTCTTCTGGTTTAGATAAGCTCCCCACTCTGGGTGATAAAGAGATAAGTCAGGAATCAGACACAGCATGAAAAAATACGTATAAAGACTTTTAGTATCATGGACAGATATTCATAAAGATGGGGGATAGAGAGGGGGTTGGTTAAGGTGGTCTTAGCGACAGGCCAGATGCATACAGAACTGTGAGCCTGAAAAAACTGTGTGCAGCTTCAGCCTACGCCTGTCTGGGCTAGATCCCTGTAGTCCACATGGTTTATGACCATACCATGATTTCCCAGCTGGCTACAATCTGTTTGTGTGTATACCTAAAAGCACTTTATTCCTATTGCTTTTTGGCAGCTTATGTCTAAGACCTGTTTCCTTGAAGATACTTGATCTGTTCAGTCTGATCTGTTAGGCAGATCAAACACATCAGCGCCTACCTGAACATGATAGCCTTGGCTATTTTAGTACGCAGCCAAGGGAGCAGTGGGAATAATGCCTCGCCTTAACAGTCGGGGTTAACAGTTGAAGTAATTACTAAAGATGTGGGAGATCTACTATGCTGGAGATGGGCTAAAACTTACTCCTCGGAATGAAGTCTTACTGTGATAAGGTTAGGAAATTAGAAGGACCCTTCTGAGTATTTGACTTGGGGTAACTGTTCCAGCCACAATTTCAATAGGGTGATGAGAGCAAGCAAGAGTGGAAAAAAAACCCAAACCACCCTGTCATATTGGTTGGCACTGAGAGTCACTGGATACCCTTAGTACCAGGTTGTGCCTGTAATAAAAGTCCTAGCTGTAGAACCAATATTTTTCCTTTCCTGTTGAGCGCTTTGAGGTTTCGTTCTTGCTCACAGACATAGGACAGGGAACTGTAGCATGCACGTTTTCCAGAATTGATCATTCACATGAAGGTATTCAGGATGAGGTATCTTCACCATTCTTCCACTTGCGTGTATCCTGAATCTTTTATACAGAGAGCAAACCTACTTATTACAAAAACTTTGATGCTGATAGAGGGACTTGCACCAACTCATGATGATGGAGTTGGCATTTCGTTTGAGTCGCTGCATTACATGTTCATGTCTTCTCAAGTGCATTGTAAGCAAAACCTCCTTGATTAAAGCTAACTCTGCTGTTGCAGAAAAATTATTCAGAGGTAGAAGAATGATTTGTTCTTACTCCTTGGACAGTACTGTGTACAATCTCCCAGTTGGGTAAGGTATGCTCTGGTTGTATGAGGTCGTTTTGCACTGCTAGTGCCTTTGCGTTCTCACATTTCAACTGTGCACAGAGCGAGTCCGACATATTTGACATAGTTGCTGTTATCAGTTTAAAACTGACTAGCATTTAGGTTTCTTCTTTATGAAAAGCATTATAGAAGCCAGATTGCTACTATTAATAACAGATGTGATCTACCTCTGGCACATTTCAGAGATTCGGTTCACTAATCCATTACATTACACTCTCTTACATTGCATTATTCTGCAAGTGGAAGAATAAAGTGCAAGATGCGCTTAATGGAATGTTTGCTTAAATGCAGGGAGCTTAACTTGAATGAATTTTATAGATAAAAAAACATATAGTGGGATACAGATCTCTCTTGCTTTTATTTGCACAGCAGAGTCTCTAATAAAGACTAGGAAGACATTCTCCTAGGTGGTGTGCAAATGCAACGTGAGATTTCCCCTACTCCAAGGGACTCGGGCATTGATGGGAAGAGTATGCTGAGATGTGGATGTTAGGGCAATGTGCAGAGAAGGTGAATTCCAAACAGTGTTGGGACTTTACAGTCTCACAGACAGCTGCTAGATGACTTGTGATTGTGACAATTTGCAGTTTTGGTGTTCCAGTTCTTAAGTTTAATTCTCATTTCCAGTTCTTCAGTCTTCTTTATAACCTGGGACTTTATTTTTGTTAATGTGTAGTGTAAGTACATGTTAGATTTTCTATGTACTGTGATTAACCCCTACTTTGGAGGAGCAGAGAACAGGAAGAACATCTATTAAACCAGATTTAATGCATTCAAATAAAAAGATGTTTGTTTTTTTTTTTAAAGGAATACCATGACCAGGGGAGATGTCAATTCCATTTGCTAAAGCTAATTATCTCATTTTGAAAAAATGAGAGTATAACTCAGAACTGATTCCCCACACACACACTTTGAAGGCCTTTGCCGTATTTGCTCTTTACAAGGACCGAAGCTCTGGAAGCGAATGGATGATCTTGGCGAGATGGAGAACTTGTGAAGACAGACTTCTATAGTGCTGATAAGGTGCCCTCCTGCATTTCTTCTTGTTTTTCTTGTGAAGGATTCAAGAATGTATTGGATAGGTAGAGGGAGGAGACTATTTTTGCTTTGCAGTTGAAATTCTTAAGCAGACTGGTTTATCTCATGTTAAAATGTTGTCCTTTCAAATTGTAATCAAAGATAGGAGTGTTTTATTCATAGCTGGGCCATAATTTAAGGCCAAAAGGGAACATTATGACCATCTCTTCTAATCTCATTAATAATTACTATTTGCTGTTGTGGAATGAAGAAAAAAAAAAGAAAAAAAGAAAAAAAAGCAAGCTAGTTTCTTTCAGAAAGATCACTGTTAGCCAAACACATGTTAAACTAATTATGAATGCTATATGAAATAGTTATCACAAAGCTGAAAACACGAATGTGCTTTTTCCTGGGTTTCATTACAAAAAACATTTTAGGTGAGCCTTGACTTTTTTTGAAATTTCACCAGAGTTGTGTATAAAATGATCAAGGAAAGGAGAGGAGGAGACAGGAGAAGACTTGACATTTTCAGCTCCTTTTTTGCTGCTAATATTTTAGGCTTTTTGAAACATCAAACTCTATAAAAAGGTCAGGATTGTGCACTTATATGGGTCCAAAAGAGAAGAATGTGAGGTTTATGTGAAATGAACTGATGCTGAATTATACACACTGGTTGTTGTAGCTCATTCTAAACACTGTATAGAATCTTATTTCTCTGAGGAAGAGTATTTTTAACTTGCAAAACGTTGAAGATTTCTGCTACTAAATGCTTATTATAAAATTGATCTCTTTTATATATAATTTTAATTGGGAAAACATTAAAACAATTGTCCATCCAAAATTCTTAATACTTTGCCCTATAACTGTTGGTTTATATACCAACAGAATATACAATGGAGTGTGTATTCCATAGTAACACAGAAATTGCCTTAAGATAATTCTTAAGTGTATTGTGTGCACATAGGGTTGAGTAGCACAGTTTAAATTTACATGCATACAGTAGAACATATGAAGTAATGCAGTGTCAGTATATAAAATTAAGGTAAAGAGTTATTCTAGGCCATCATCTCTTACAGTGTTTTCAGTGAGCTGATTTTCATTAAGGTAAGATTTTTGGTTGGGTCCTCTGAATTTGAGGAATACAATAAATTATTTCTTGTCAACCATACAAACGGCTTAACTTTTAACACACCTCTAAATGGCTGTTTTCTGACAGTGCAATAAAGGCACATTCGTTCATTTCCCACAAGATCTATAGATACGAGTTACGTTTCTGGGCAGAAAATTTCAAGTGGAAATATAACAAGAAAATCTGAGATTTTCTTGGTTATCTGAAGATGTGGTGTCAAAGGAATATTTCTCTGTGAAATTAATATCCAGGTGAAAGGTCAGTGGTGTCTGCACTAGGGACTGTATTTCATGAAAATTAATCGAACCGTTCCTTTTCAGATGCAAATCCGCATTTAGTAGTGTTACCCATGGTAGGAAAGTATATGTGGTTAGAGTTACTCTCAGCTCACTTTTTTTCCTGGCCATGCTCTCTTTTTCTAGAGCTCTGTTCAAGCAGATTTATGGGAGATTTGGTGCAATTAGGGATTTTACAATTCTTGTCAAAGGAAGGAGCCAAATTATAGCTTCTGTGGAGATAGCCAGAAAGATGTCAGGCTCGTCGGGCTGTGGTGCCCGATGTGAGGATGAGAGGGTTCAGCAGATGGCTGTTGGGTCACTGTGGAGCAGCAATACAGAGCTGAGCAAGCAGGTACCTCTGGGAAGTCTGGTTTGAGAGGCATGCTGGGGAAGAAGGGGAGGTGTAAGAGCACCCTGTATTGAGGGCTGGGTAAACTGTGCATTGTAACCTGATTGACAGTGAAATTTCAATTTTCCAGCCTTATCTTTTCACCTTAGTGAAGTCCAGTCCCCACATATTGTTTCTTCAGCTCTTTAAGCTTCCCATCTCAGGTGGATCAATGCTGGGTTTCATACACCCGTTCTTGGAAACAGAATTTCTGACCAGTCAGAATTTCTGACTAGGCTGTTCCCCGGGTACCAGGCCACCCATCACTCTCCATCTACCAGAGGTCACTGTGGACCTGGTGAGAGGGGTAAGATGGTGGTGTGAGGTGGTTAGTTCTGGCAATTGTCACAGATGGCAGGGGGACAGTAGGGGACAAAGGGGGAGTAGACTGTTTCCACCAAACTTTCAAAATCTTGCTCTTTACCGAAGGGGGAGAAAAAGTTACAACAATGTGATCTAGAGCAGGAAAACACAGGTGATGCGAATACACAGGAAAGAAGCAGAAGGCTAGGAGTCACCACTGTGCTCAGAAGAGGAGAAACAGAGGAACACCATGGAGACACTATGGGAAGGACTGATTTATCAGGATCCCAATTAAGGGGTGATTTGTCTTGATAGTCTAAGACTTGGTTGTATTATGACTTAGATCTATATTTTCAGATCCAAGCAAGCAGTCTTTCATCCTACTTTCATTCAGTTTGTTGTAAGGCTGTCTCTTGAAAGGTAGCTCAAAAGTGAGTCCCTTTTTCCTACTGATGATTTCCACGTCCTCTTTTGTGAAGGCCCACCTGATCAGTAGCTGGCCTGCATTTCTGTATGCAGTTACCTCAGCCAAAGGTAGATCCCTGGCAGCCTTCAAATCCCTTCTTTCCTGAGTTGTCTCTGGTGAAGTTATTGAAATCCTGACAACTGTAAGCCTGACTTGAAGCCTCTTGCAAATGGTGTGGGGTTAACAGGCTTGGGATCGGTATTCTAGAAATATCAGTTCAAAACTCTTAGACTGGCTTATCTCCAAACTGTAACTCTACAATTTAAAACAAAATTGTATGTCTAGGTTTAATTATCCCAAATACAATGCGTTATAAGGTTAAATGGTATAACTTAAGATATAACTCAAATGAAACCTGAGGTTAAAACACACTGTAAATGGATCCACACAGCCTTAATTCCGCTCTTTGGCAACAGAAATAGCCACAATGTGCTTGTCGTACAGCAACTGCTTTGATCCTTTAAAGAACTTGTAAGCAAAGGTGCACAGTAAAACGATCACCCTGTAATCCTTGTGCATGGGTCTCTCTGGAAAGGGAAGCTTCTAGAATCATTTTGCTTGCCCAAATAGCATCATCTGCCAGCATTCAGGACAGTAAGTGTGAATACTTGTAACACTGAACATGTTTAAAAATTCACCACATTAAATAGGTAAGTAGTTCTGTATATCATGTTACCTATGTCTATCTCAGCCTGTTCTCCAGCCTGAAATTATTTTTTTTAATGTCATCCCAGTAGTTATTTTGCAGGTATATATTTGTGTATGTGGGCACACGCAAATTTAAGAAAACATTTCTGTCACTGGAAATTAAGCTACTGAATACTTTCAAAATGTATAGTCAAGTATCTGAAAAGCAGAGTGATTTGTTTTGACTTATTTATTAGAGAAATTGATGCAGTGCAAGTGAAGCATTTTAGCTTAAGCAGTTTCTTTATCACTGAAATGTGAACGAAGTACAACTTGTTGCACTTGAATTCTGCATCCAGGTGTTAACTAGAATTGGAATGAGCCTCTACGGTGCTTTTTTGATATTACTGGAGAGCAGAGGGAATGTGTTTGTTTGTTTTTTTTTTTTTCTCTTTTAAATCTGTTTTTCCTGGGGAGATTTGCACAGGGGCTTTCTGACAAGCTTCACTACTGCAGCAATTTTCTAAGGCACTGTCATAGTATCTGAAAATATGCCTTGGTCTAGGAAACAAGTGAAGATTAACTCGCTGGCATCAAGTTGGTCAGGAACTAAGCTACACGGTCCATGCAAGGTTTTAGCATCCTTGGTATTTGTGTCTCTAATGAGTAAAGTGACAGAGACCAAGGAGTAGAGTAGAGGCAACAGAGCAGGGTAAAGCAGAGGAAGGAATGGAGTGGAGAGCATGGTATGCTGCTTGTACTTTCTTTGGAAAATTATTTGCATCGGCTACAAAACAGTTTGGTTAGATGAGAAACTAAACAGACTGCTGAGAGACCTACGCAGCCGTGAAATTTGCTAGAACATTTCCTGGAAAGATGAGAAAGGCAGGACAAAAAGGGATCTCAAGAACTACCGAGTAAAGTTCCCTGTTATCACAGGCTCTGTCACTTAATCCTTTCTAATCCCATAATTAGTTTTCTTTTGTATTTAAAGGTTTCATTTTCCCACTAATTTGCTTAATTCATTGTTTGTCTCCCTGTCCCTAACACATTTATTACCATCCTTTTAATATCATAGGTACATTTTGGTTGTAACTGGTATTGAGCTGCTGGGGTTTATTCTTGAAGATCTACAGTTAATTTTTATTCAGTTTTTTTATTTCTGTGGCATAGCAGTCATTGCTAGGAAGTATACAGAGAACAACTCTGATGTCAAATGGAAAAACTGATTCAAATAGGAGTTCTTTGTGCTCTATAAGTTCTATATAGTATGAAGCATTTCTCTTTGATACCTACCATGTGATGTGCTGGATTGCTTTAGAGAAAATTTTAAATTTATAGTATTTTCTCTTGATACTGAGAGCTTCTATATTATGTTTATCAGTTACTGCTTCATCACCATCACAAAGCTGAGTGTACTTTCCATAACCTTTTATTCTGCTGGCTTGTCATTTTAAGGGCACTTAACCACAAAGCTATAATACATAAGACAGTATCTAGAAAAACTTCTTTCTGTTTTTTTACTTAGCAGAAATAATTGGCCCTTGATAACAAGCGCTGCAGTCACACCCACAGCAGCGGAGGAAAGGAAGCTGCCTGCAGCACAAGATGAAGAAAAGCAATTGGTGACTATGGTTTGTCCTTTTGTCATGGGTCAGGGATGCTGCCAAGACTGGTATCACAGATACTGCTTCCCCCGCGGTAACCTCTCTGTTCTGATTACTGAGCTGCTGTTGAGCAACATTTGTGATGCCGTTTCCACTTGACACCATTTCCACTTGTGGTTACTATTTGGCGAGCAAAGATAATTTCCATTTTTTTTGCTATTTGAAACTTACAATTGCTTCCTGGCTGCTTTTCTAGTCAGCCTGCACTGATTTTAATACTGTAGCGAATTCAGAGTATGAGCAGAAAAATATCCCTGTTGAAAGCTCTTTTATCTCTTTTTCAGTTTTTTTGTTCTTCAGTCAGTGAGCAGAGAGGCACTAATTATTTGATGATGGTTGATGACTGGTAGGATGACTTTCAGAAGGAACAGGATATCACAGGAAAACGTCCACCAGTAAGAAAAGAAAGGAAAGAAGCAAGCAGTGAGGCTGATGCAGGGTTCAGAAGGGTAAACAATATTCTGAACTGGCTGAGGCAAGGTCAGATGTCTCTGCTTAGCGATGTCCTAATTAGTAAAGCTACTGATGAACTATGAGAGCAATACTGCCAGTCTGATGTTAATCACATGAACCTAACTCACTTAATTGGATTGTGTTTTGCCACTTCGCAAATCCTAATTATACAAAGAGGCTATTTAGCAGCAAGCATGCTTTAACTCTACAAAAGATTTCTTTCTCTGTCATACTGTTCTTCATTAAAATAAGTCTCCTTCAAGAAGTATGCTTCTGCTCAAGTTAGATGGCTTAAATGACGGTGGTTATTGAGATATTTTTTTGTTGTTGTTTTTTTAAATCTTCAATCAATGTTTCCTGGTAAAATCTGGCCACTGGAGTGTTTCTACAGTTTCCAAAGAGGTGAGATGTAAATGAAAGAATGTTGTCACAAGGTAATGGTCTCCTGCCAGTTTAGAAAGACCAAAGCAGAGCAAAGTTATTGATTGCAAAGCAGGGAGACATTGACTGTATGACAGTGTTTTCTTGCAATGAGGTTGTAAGATACTATTAATTTCTGCTAGTTCAAATGAATGGAATAGATTTATACATTTGGTTATGGGGGTGTTTGTGCAGAAGTGATTGCTGCACCATTAGTATTTGTATTCTCTTTGGGGTATAAAATAGACTGACTGATTTGGGTTTGTAAAGGTAGAGGACCTAAGAGACTCTATTTCCAGGCTACCTCCTCCATAAGGTTGTGTTAAGAAATATATGATCATCTTATCTCTTTAGGTTGTACGTTTTTGTGGCATTCAAGCATCAGAGAAAGTTTAGTGGAGTCTGTCTCTTCTGGGTTCCTGAGCTGGCTTTCTCTCTTGTTTTTGCTTTCTTATCCACCTGCATATCTTGACTTCTAGTCATCCTGCCCAGCATCTCTTAGGTGGCAACCAGCCCAGGGACAGGCTGCAAACTTTCTCTTCTTGATGGTCAATAAAGCAATTTGGAGGGTATTCCTAGTGCCTACTGTACAGAGATTACCTTCCTGACAGCCAGCATGAAATCTTGTCTTCCAAATGACTGCAACTGTTTGTTCAAAAATATGTTCTGCCTGGTTGTTGCTAGCTGCAGGGTGGCTGAGTTGGAGTTGTCCTTTCCGTCTTCTATTTCTTTTAAAAATTTTATCTTCTTGTGCTGAGAGCATTTGGTCCTAAATGTTTGCATCTGTAGGGTGGACTGATTAAAAGCTGTGAGTATTGGCATAAACGAGCTCCCACTGAAACTAGTGATGAAGCTCCCATGGTGGGACCTGTGGGAACAGTTAAACTGCCTGGTAAACCATGCTAGTGCAGCTTCTCCCACACACACTTTTTTAGGAGGTGACTGCCTCGTGCAATGCACCAGTGAGCAGA
The DNA here is from genome assembly GCA_013400535.1 of Scopus umbretta. Lineage (NCBI taxonomy): Eukaryota > Metazoa > Chordata > Aves > Pelecaniformes > Scopidae > Scopus > Scopus umbretta. Next base: position 11,734 of record VZTL01005874.1, read on the forward strand.
GTTCCTTTGAAGAAGGAACCATGTATGGTTAGTGCCTGACCAGAACTAATTAGTTCAGCTCATCAACACTATTTCACTGTGCTCATATGATTTTAAGGAAACCTCTATACAGCTCTTGCTGTGTCATTTGGTGCACCAAGTTACTTGGCACTTGCCTGGATGTCTGTAATGCAATACAGTGTGAACTTGCCCCAGAAAGCTAGGTTTCATCACTTCAATACCTGTTTGTTTTTGGATGGCAACTATATTGTTATTTCCACAAAAGGAAAATGTCTTTTTCCTTTTCCAGAAACAAAAATGAGACAACAGCTGACATAAACAGCAGCTCTGATGGGCTGCTTTTGTTCTCAGTAGTATCCAAATCTATGTTTTTCATACACAAACCCCAGAATTCATCTCTTAGATCTACAAAGAGGACTTTAGTGGATTGTGGATATTTATGAAAGAAAACCAGCAGCAGTCAGCAGGGAGAGAATGACAAAAAGACTTCTGTTTCATTCCTCTCTGGTCAACACACTTCTTTTTTTCCAAAAGAAAAAAGGTTCTAAGAGTTCAAAAAGTTTCTCTTGTATTTCAAAACAAAATTGTTAAAAAAAAAATATAATCTGAGGGTTTTTTTTCCTAGAACAGGTATTGGAAGATTTCTGCATGGAAACAATAAAAGTAGGTAAAACAAATAAAAAAAAAATAATCAAGAATTCCACCAGGTCCTTTATTAATAGCTTCATTCTTTCATCATTTCTGAAGAAAGCCAAAAATGCTGTTTTTCAGTATGGTTATTTTTCTACAAAGAAAGCAGCCCTTTATAGAAAGCAGTTTCTTAGGTTCCTCTTTACTCTCGTCCTTGCTCACTGAACTGCTTCTAATGGGATTGTTCATCCCGTTGCTGCTGGAGGTCTGCAGCCTTAGACATGTAACTGTGCCCTCCAAGTACCTTAGGCTAAACCAAAACTGTAAGTAATCTAAGGGAGGAGGAAAAAAAAAATTAAGTGGTGGATCCCCAGTGCACTCTGAAATCTCTGTCTCTTTCCTGACCATGTGCACTGCCAATCTGGTCAGGGAGTGCCACTGCTCATTCCTGATCCAAGTGCCTTGATTTCCTGTCCCTGAAACCTGAGCAAAGTGAAGACATAGGAGAGAAGAAAAGTGCCTGTTTGGTATGGCAAGACATCCACATCTCATCCTGATGGAGGGGGTTTAGATGTTGCCTTATTGCCCCAATTATATATCCCCTCACTCCTCAGACAGCTGCTGGGCACCTGTGTCTAATTGCATTTTCTTCTCTTCAGGTATCTACCTTTAATTTTTCTTCACACATTACAAATCTAATCCAGTCCATGATATTTCAAAAGAATTTCTCACTGAAGCATTTGAAATGCTTTACAAAACTAGATGTGAAGAAGGGCCATGAGAGATAATAATGGAATGAGGTCAATGACTTTGTACTTCCTTTTCTCTTTATTTCTTGTTATATTCTGATGTCTATTTCTAGGGAAGGTTTCATCAAAAACAAGGTGTGGATTTTGGCTTCTGAGAATGAAGTGCAATAGAGCCAAGTGTGATCTCTCTTGGCAGGTTGCTCCATAGCGAAGTTCCTGCTTTTGCAAATGATCTGTCATCAGATGCTGAACATGTGATGGTCTGCAGCTGTGGGATCTCAGAGATGTATGGTAATGTGTCTGAAATGCAGTGGGTTAGCTGCTTTTGAGTTATTGATGAGCAAAAATACCAGAGTAAGCCCCCCTCACAAGTCGCCCCAAAATGTCTCCTGAAGAGAGGAATTAAGAAAAAAGTTTTAAAATTTAAAAAAAAAAAATGTTTGTATGTAACAGCTTTATTGTAATATTGCTTAGAAAATCTGGCATTTTAAGAACTGGCCAGTCTCAAGGAACTTCAAGTCCACATTGTTGTGGTTTAACCCCAATTGGCAACCAAGCACCACGCAGCCGCTCGCTCACCCTCCCCCTGCACCGGTGGGATGGGGGAGAGAACCGAAAAAAACAGTAAAACCTGTGGGTTGAGATAAGGGCAATTTAAGAGGATAGCAGAGGAAGAGAAAATAATAATAATAATACTAATAACATACAAAACAAGTGATGCCCAATGCAATTGCTCACTACCCGCTGACCGATGCCCAGCCCGTCCCCGAGCAGCGATCGCTGCCCCCCGGCCAACTCCCCCCAGTTTCTATACTGAGCGTGACGCCGTATGGTATGGAATAGCCCTGTGGCCAGGTTGGGTCAGCTGTCCTGGCTGTGCTCCCTCCCAGCTCCTTGTGCCCCTGGCAGAGCATGGGGAGCTGAAAAGTCCTTGACTGGTGTCAGCACTGCTGAGCAACAACTAAACCATCAGCGTGTTATCAGCACTGTTCTCATACTAAGTCCAAAACACAGCACTATGGCAGCTACTAGGAAGAAAAGGAACTCTGAATTAAGCTGAAACCGGGATACACATGTACCAGACAAGACCAGCCATGAATCCAGTGGGCAGCTGGGGGGCAGCTGGTACTGCTGACACCATCTCCATCCTCAAGTTTAGCGCTGGGCTTGCTGCTTGAGGTCAGTACGAGACAGGCTTTACTGATCCTTTAGGCTGTGCCTTAAACTCTGGAGCAGGTTTAAGGGCAGTGGTGTGCTGAATGTAAATATTGTATCATCATTGGTTTAGCAGAGGGCAGCAAAGGAGTGAAACATAGCATACTATATGTATTTCTGCATTAATCTACCATACTGTGGGAAACAAGACATGACTCAAAAACAAATAAAAAATTTAAGCACCTTGAGAAAACAGTGTCTTAACCTAAAAGGAAACACTCCCAAGTAAAACTATAAATATGAATACATTTTCCAATACTGTAATACTGAGGTATTGGATTTTTTTTTTTTTATGTAAATCTGTGTTGAAAACTACTGAAGTGATCATAAGCTGTTCCTTCATTTAGGTAAACAACCCTTTTTCCCTACCCCTAGAGCAGACAAACTCTTGAGAGCAATAAATCATTTATGGCAGGGGAACTGTAATCGCAGGTAACATTTTTGCCTTGTTAGTGTAAGAAAGGTAACCTATATGTTAAGTGAAATGGGCACCCGCATAACAGAAATAACCAATACCTTAGGAAGCAATGCAAATAGACCAGATGCCACGTACTGAGCATAGGACTAGGCAGTTCAAAGTTGTGGAACAGAAATAAATATGACTCTCACCCTAGCAGGCTTCTGGACACAGGTGTAACTTAATTTTTGTGAACATGTATGTGTAGAAGTGCTTGCCTGGGCAGGATTTGCAGTGCCTCCAGGGTGAAGTAATTGCTGTTCTTTGATGGTGATGCCTAGGGACCACAGCCAGAGCCATGGGCTCTCTGTGGGTGGGGTGGTAAAACACGTGCTATAGAAGACAGTCCGAGCTGGAGTGTTTTGTTGCTAAGTTTTCATCTCTTGACTGAATTCACTAAAATATTTTTGACTTACGGAAGTGCGACACAGGGTTATGAGACACCTCAGGTCAGTTCAGTAGGAGTGGGGACAGGGTTTGCAGTAGCAATCGGATCAAGCGAAGTAGTGGGGTCTATGACACAAAATATATACGATATGATATAGTGACACAAAATAACACGGGAAATATTTAATTGGTGTTATCTAAACAGAAGCATATCTTTCTCCTAACCTTGAATGCTATGTTCAGTTCTGGTTGCGTTACAGCATGGCAGAAATAGGAGAGATTCAGAGGACGATGGAAATTATTAAAGGCAGAGGGGCTACCAAGCAAAGAGACATTTATAAGGTTTGCCTGACCTAGTTAAGGAAGGAGGGCACTGTAAAGGATGTTAGCAGTGTGTGAAATATGAACTGGTATGGAGAAGCTCAATCAAATGCTTAGCTTTTACTCTTTCTCATAACAAAAGAACAAAGGGATATTGAAATTAAAAGGCAACACGTTTAAAACAGATAAAGAGAAACACATTTGCATGCAACATTTATTTAATCTATAGAAATTGCTGAGGCAGGATGCTGCTGTTGCCAATAGCCCAGTTAGGTAATAAAAATGACAAGACAAACATGAAAAGGAGTTCAGTTACACAGCCAGGAAAAAAGTTACATTATATGAGCAATTAATCAGGCTTCAAGGGAAAAATAATGATCAAATGCTGGGAGCAGGAAGAAATATCCGAGTTCTTAAAGAGGCAAAAAATTCTCTTAAATTCGGTAAAAATTTGGTCTAATTAAGGCCTTGTGTGAGAGGCTTCATCATTCCACCCTCTCCACATGATTGTATAATTAGGAAAAAGTGTATTTAAACAATGCTCAGTGCCTAAAGACAGGATTTAGTGCTAAAATCTGTCTGTCTTGCTTCCATTCTTTGGGAAAATGTTCTTGTGAAGAAGTCAGATAATGCTTGGCTTCACATACCATAGTTATCCTGCCCTGTGATGTTAAAGCCAGTTTATGGTAATAGCTTCGATGGAGCCATACTTTTACAGAACAGTTTTGGGCAAGGATCTGGGTGTAAAGTCCTGTGTAGAGTCATGCTAATAGATGAGGCTTCTTGCAGGAATGCAAAGCCACAGGGGTTGTATGGTAAGAAGAGAATATTTATCAGCATATTTTTGCTCCTGGGCTGCACAAGTTCTGTCATGTTGATATGATACCAACATTTTAATTAGAAAATTCCAGAATGGAGGCTTTTAGCAGTGAAATGCTGTGGTCTTACCCTCTTATTAATATAAAAAAATGCATTTACAATTACCTACCCATGATGCGAAATCCAGTGAAATTACATTGGATGAAAATAGACCTGCCTGCCTGCAACGTGTTATTGATAGCTAGTGTTAAAAATTATTTTGGAAAGGAAGCCACATTATTCCAGTTTTTCACAATATACTTGGAATAAACCACTAAGTCAAAAAGACTCTGTCTCTTATTATCTCAGGTCTCCTTATATTACCCTGCCTAAAATTTGTTTAAAACCTAATTGCTTCATGTGGTAAGTACTTTTGAAGCTAAGCTTACATCTGTAAGTCATCTTTACAGTTTTTAAGCATTTTTCTTGCGAAGATGTCATGCTGGCTGTTTTGTATGCCGTGATGGCCAGTAGTCATTTAGCTTTCTTTCTCTAAAAAGACTTTTTGGGACCTCATTTTGCATATACTTGTGAAATGAATAGATAAGAAAGTCGATGTGATTGCTTGTGTGTGAACATATCTCAGAGGTAGAATAGTCACCACCAGGTTTTCCTTGTAAAACAAGAAGACTCACATTTGACTGGCTGCTTAATCGCATCTGATAACTGACGGTTTCTTCTCCCAGCTCAGTCATGTCCTGAAGCCTTTATTATCCTGCTGTTGTCTTGCAGGTCAGAGGCTACAGAACAAATTATTGTGATAAATGCCAATAGTTAATTTAACTCCTATTAAAATTTTCTGTGTCGTAAACCTTAAATTAAAGACTAATGGCATCTCTTTTATTATTCTCCATGGCAGTAAAAACAGTATTACAACTGGCTTTGGCTTGCAGGAAAAGGATGAAATGACTTGAAAAACTTGTAAAAATATAGGGGCAGAGAGCAGTGGCCTACTGTTTTTCATGATTACCTGACACTTTGCCCAGCGCTCTCGGTGAGACGGTGGCTGATCCACCCAGCCAGATCCTGACCCTGCCTGGCAGCTGGCGGCCTCGCCGCATGGCCGGTCTCCTTCGGTGCCGGTAGTCATGCCAAGTAGTCAGACCTCTGAGCCGTCTGAAATTCCTGAAGTATCGCTATTAATTGCAGCCAGCTATAGTGAACCACACGGGAAGTTTTCTCCCCTGTTCCCACACTGAGAAGGAAAAGAGAACTAAATTAAAAAAAAAAAAAAAAAAAATGACATGCACAAACAGAATGGGCATCCCATTTTACAGATAACACAAAACCCCAAATTCATATTGGAGTCACTTAATTCCTAGTGAAATTCTAACTCCATTCACTGAGGCTGGACTGGAATTCATTTTTAAAATAATTTTTAGCCATTGCATTTGCACAGTACCCGCCTCTGTTTTGAAGAACTAGCTTTTCAAGCTCTTTCCTTCTTAAAAGGAAATGTGCTCTGAAAGGGTGATCCCCCAAAACTATGTAGAATATGGACTAGAAAGCTTGTGTGGAGGGAAGAAATCTATAAAAAAAACCCCAAAACTAAGGCAGCTGGAGGAGATGGATAGGGAACCTATTTTCCTATTGGCACCTCAGATTATGTGACCTCCCTGTAACTATACCAAATTTGGAGTTTCCAAAAGAATGGGAGGTGCTTTTCTCAGTTTAACAGGTAACATTTTGAATCTTAATGTTAGGGTCTATCTGGTTTTATTGTTGATCACTTAGAAAATGTGAATCTAAGCACGCGAGGCAAGGTGTTGTCTAATAATGTGCACTTATTTTTCACTAACAGTTTCACTCACAGTAGCTACTGTGGAAGAGCTGGAAGTCCATGATTCAGACTGAAGTCATGAGGTATGACCATAGGTCATTTTCCTTGATTAGGACAGTGCTATAGGCTGCGGGGAATGCAAGAGTATAGCAATGGATATTTGCGTGACTTGCCCTCCCACAAACTTTACGCAAAGAGGCTGACAGTGCTGCTAGCAACTACAGTCAGACCTTAATGTTCTTAATTATAAGTGTGTGAAAAACCAAACCAAACAAAAAAACCTCAAAAAAACAAACACAAAAAACCCAAAACAAACACCTCCCCAAAAAAAAACCCACAAAAAAAAAACAACCAAAAACCAAACCACCCCAAAAAGAAAAATCATGAAAATGAAACATTTCTGAAAGAGAAACAGAGGCATTTCCTTTCTTCGCAGATGACAAAGCCTGACCTGGCATTAGATGTTACACCAGCGAGACTGTGCTGCGTGTCTCGTTACAACATTGCACCTGTGCTAGCAAAGTCTCTTTTGCCACTGGTGCAGTCTGTAGTGATGGCTATCTGTCACTCTTATGGATTCAAGGACAAAATGGCTGGTTTAGGCTGGTGTTTCTCCATCATCTCTTGATTATGTCATAAGGTTAGTGACGAAGTATCTTGTGATTAAGTTTTTGGGAAGTTATATTCAGTTACTGTTAATTGTTGGCAGATGCAGATATTTTTGTTAGCAATTAACTGTCATTCAAAAGGAAATTTAAAGTTATCGTAACGTTATCTTTTTTAAAGTGAAATTTATTTTAGGATTTTTTTTTTAGTCATTAAAAGTTTTAGGTTATCTACATTGGCTTAAGGTATAGCTGGTTATTTTGTATTTTATTTTTCTGCCTATCTTGAGAAACAAGTGCTAGGCATAGCTGAAATCTTAGGCTTTCTGTGTGTAATGTCACACATCACCAAGAACTCTGAGGATTGTCTGAATCTTTGCTGAGTTGTTTAGAGTATAATAATTAAAAGAAATGGTTGAAATCCGAGCAATGTTCTGCAATAATCCATCTGTCATATTAGCCTTTAAAGTGAGTTTTATTTTTTACCAGGAAGAGAATTTTGGTAGAACTATCACTCTGTACTAATAATCTGTGAAAGGTTTTTACAAAGTTTGATTATTTCCTTGAGGAAATCATAAATATTTGATGTTACTAGGTTTAACTCGGTGTTGTACAATCTTGATTTTTCTTCTCTGTTGAGATAGCTTACTTGAAAAAGGTTGAGGAAAAAGGAAGGAATACTGTTGTGAACGGTTTTAACGCCACAGCTTTACTAGAACTGACGTTACAGCATTTTCTCGTAGCCTCTGCGAGTGCCCTGTGACTATGCAAGGTTTCGTTGTTCTACTCTCCAAACCCGCACATTCTTTTCTGTCAGACTGCAGCACGTTCATGACATGAGGACAGAGCTCTCGGTGGAGTGTTGGAGCAAGTTTGTTTTGTGAATCTGAAAGGTCTGAAAGAGTGGAGCTTTATTTGGCTCGCTCCAATGTGTCTCTTGAGTTGCCAGCAGGTCTTTAGTCAGTGTTTTTCCATGTCTTTTTCCACCTTCGGTCTGTTCAGAGGTTCGGGCTGAACCAGACTGCTGCACTGGTGTAATTGATTTGTTGCAGAGCCCAGGAAGAGTTGAAGAAAATACGAGCAAAAAAATCCATCCAAGAAAAATAATTACGGGCTTTGGAGGAGACAGGTAGGGGACCTTGTTTCCTGTATGTGTGCATCCCATTGGCACCTCTGCTTTCTGTATTTTCCCTGCTATAAAGGAAAAGCCTCATCAGCTGAGGCTTTTTAACTTTTGGGAAGTTCTCAAGTGTATTACCTGTGTAGCCCCTGTGTCATATAGGAGAATTGATCTCAAACTGGTAATCCGGTCAGCTGTCTGTGGTTTGGATTATTTTTTTTTTTATTGGCAATACAGGAAGAATTTTTACAAGATGGAAAAAATATCAGTAGATTCATTGTTTTTTTTTTCTGTTTGTTTTCAAATACAGCATTATGGTGGTATTAAACTTTCAGGATGCTTTGAATGTTTGATCTGAAAATGAGAAAACCTCACAGACTTCGGAATGAAAGTAACTGATACTGGAAGGGAATGAAGAAATAAATACTGCAGAAATTTTGTAAAATATTTTAATATCATGATGAAATATTTTTGTGAGTAATAAGTAGGACTAGGGTTCTCTAGGGGTTTGAGCCTTTCATTTCTAATTTATCAATCCTTTCTTCTCTTGAAATATATAGGGAAAGTGCTAAGGTAGCCACCTTACTCCACAATCTATTATTTGAAAACAGGAAACTAGGAGAGCAAATAATTTAATATTAGTTGACAGGTCATTAGCCTGTAATACAAAAAGTAAGGAAAGGCAGGAGCCTAAGGAAGCGGTAGCTATATTTGGAGTTGAGGAAGAAAAAAGATCTTAATAGTGAAGCACGGTAATAGCTAGAGGATAGGCACAAGAAAGCAGAAAATTGCTGGTACACAAAAAATTTGGACTGTGTCTCACTACTGAAGCTGAGTCAGCTTGAATCCGAACACTAATTGGCACTCGTAGGCTGCTCTCTGTACTTCTCCTTCATGACCTGGACCTCTCTCAGGTGATGGTATATGCTGAGTACCTAAGTGAATGACAGCTGCGATGGGCAAATTTGGGCCTCATTTCCCAGAGGGCTGGGTCTTCATTAGGAAAAATGTTTTTTGAATGATGGAAAACAGTCAAGTCCTGGTGAAGATAAAATAGCTGGAAGATTTAATGTGCTAAGATTAGATTTATACGTCCTCCCATTTCAGGAGGGAGGAAACAGGAGGATGTGTTGCAGTGAGGGTGTACAGCCTGGAGCATAAGAGTGGAATGGGAATTTCATGAGATTGAAATAAGAAGCTGGACAGTCCCATGAGTAGCCTTTGAAATAGAGATTTTCTTTGAAAGAGTGATTTAGGGCCATCCCAAGCCTACAGTCAAACTTCTTGGCTTTCTAGGTCACATAACTCATAGTACGGGAACAAACATTATTACAGATCTTTCATAATGAAGAAGGAAAGGTATGGGAAATACCTACCCTACATGTCAAACTGCTGCCAGACCTGTGTGTGGTAACACACATACCTTCTGTGTGAAAACCATTCCAGGACATAACAGCAGTAGCAGCAACAGGAGATGAATGCCTTAAGACAGGGAAGAGAGCATTCTGCAGGGAAAAAAGGATATGTTTTTCTTTAAGCAATTTATAGTGAGATCACAGCAAAGGCTGGGCTGGAACTAATAACTATTCTTTCACTCCAGGCAAATCAGTAAAATGCATTCTAGTGTTAATTTTGGGTGGGTTTAATTTTATGTATGATAAATCTCCAGCTGAACAGTCACTACCTGAAGTGCAGTTTGCTAAATACTATACTATGATTTTGGATGGTTTTTAATTATAACTAACTACAGTTAGAATGATAATTTTTTCAAGCATTTTTCTTTTCTTTCACTTTTTTTAAGGAAAAAAGCAAAAAGCTTTTTATTTAAATGAAAATAGAAGACAAGTTTGTTTTTCCCTTTTTAGTGTTCATTTAGAATGCTTACCTTTTGTTAAATTTTCTTCTCTTCTCTCCCAGTATTAAAGGTTGTCTTTAATTACTCTCCATTTCTTCATGGCAAATTATTAGGAAGTAGAATCTGTAGAGATGATTAAAACAAATGTGATATTTTCTGTATTCCCTCAGAAACCTGGATTCTGAATAGCTTGGAATAATATGCAGGTCTTGAGTATTATCTAATTATATGTGGATTTTGGCTTCTAGTTTTTGTTTGGGTTTTTTGGTGTGTGTTTTTTTTGTTGTTGTTTTGTTTTTTTAACAAATCCCTAGGAGAATAGAATAGTCCCTGTCCTGCAAAGACATTTGCATAACAGTTTAGTAGCTACTCACAATTTATGAGCTATATACCCTTCTGAGTTTAAAGTGCATTTTTAGAGAGGCCATTTAAAATATCTTCTAGATTGCTGGTTGGATATCTAGTTATGTGACATTATTCTATAGCCACAGTTTAGTATAGATCTCATTAAAAATCTATATTGCACATATCCTTCATTTAAAATAAGGACATGGAATTTCAATGCCATGTTTGGACTGACTTTGCATTGAAAAATGGAGATAAATAGTAAACATTGATTTATGGAAGAAAGACATCTTAGCTGGCGAGCAGGTGAAACAAACTTGATTAGTAATGCAGCCTGTCCCTCCAAAATCTGAATATAGTGTAAATATAGTATGGCACTTGTGGAAAAAAATAGGAGTGATCTTTTGAGTCAAATGTTAGCCAACAAGGCTAGGAGCTCTCAGCAAGACTGTTCCCTCTGATTATTCTGATTTTATTTTTTTTCCTCTTGTTTTATATTCTCCATGTATGCATTTATGATTCTATCAGAGAAGTCCTGGATTCCAGCATCACCTTCTGGAAGGGTTCTCCTTCAACCACTTATCCGTCCCTCCTCTCGGTCAGACGAGGTGCCTGCTTACGGAGTGCATACAGGTGGTCTCAGGAAACTGCTTGTGGTGGGATTCATCTCACCTGACTTCAGATGTCTCTGGGGTCAATGCCTGAATCAGAGGCAGTCACCCTAAATTACCTGTGCATTCAAAGGAGAGAAACATGTATTTTTAGTATGTGACTCACCCGATCCATTTTCAGTTCCTTCTGACTGGTGACCTGGTTCTTTCCATTGACTCTAATGGAAGTCCAGGAGGGTATGGGATACCAGATAGAGGTGTATCCCCTTTGCCAGAGCAATGACACAATGCTATATAGTAATTGCCATTTTGAATGGGTGTTGTCCATGCATATTTCATGAACCGCTTTCTTTCATTAATACAGGAGAGTGGAGTAGAGGAGGAGGGATCTTGTAACACTGATTTTGGAGGAAATTAGATCATTGGAATAGATAGATATGCTGGTTTTGGCTGGGGTAGAGTTAATTTTCTTCATAGCATCTCGGATGGGGCTATGTTTTGTATTTGTGCTGAAAACGGCATTGATGATACAGGGATGTTTTCGCTACTGCTGAGCAGTGCTTACACAGAGTCAAGGCCTTTTCTGCTCCTCACCCCACCCCACCAGCGAGCAGGTTGAGGGGGCACAAGAAGCTGGGAGGGGACACAAGTGACCCCAGCTGACCCAAGGGACATCCCAGACCATATGACAACACACTCGGCAATAAAACTCGGGGGGAGGCTGGTGGGAGGCCACTGCTTGGGGTCTGGCTGGGCATCGGTCTCTTGGTGGTAAGAAATTGTTTTCATTTGTATCACTTGTCTTTCTTGGGTTTTATTTCTCTCTCTTTGTTTTTTTTTCCCTTTTCATTAAAAATTTTTAATAGTATTATTGTTATTAGTATTATTTTATTTCAATTATTAAACTATTCTTATCTCAACCCATGAGTTTTTTCACTTTTATCCTTCCAATTCTGTTCCCCCAATCCTGCAGGGGGGGGTACGTGAGTGAGCGGCTGTGTGGTGCTTGGTTGCTGGCTGGGGTTAAACCATGACAACAGATAAACAAATATTTTCCCCTAGAATCTAATTTTAAATTAAAATTTTCAAACACTGCTACCTCGGCTTGTGCTGCTTCTCAGTGAAGTGCTGCTTCTGTGCTCATGTGCAAACTCTTAAATGCATAAAAAGTGGCTTAGGCCCAAATGAAATCCTACAAGTTCATTCTAACTTTAGTTTCTATGTGTTTCTGTGGGCCAGATTTTCTATGTTATTTTGGGTTTTCTCAGCTGCAAAGTACAGGTTTAGAGAAGTTTTGAAGTTCAGGGCACCCTGCAAATAGGAACTATAACCACAAAACAGAGGACTGAGTTGGCATTACAGATGACTGAAATTTTCTAGTGAGTGGAGATGAACAGGGATGTTCTGTACTTTTAGTTTCAATTAAGGATAACCAAAACTTCCTTGTCTGTTAATTTGTGAGCTATAGAATTATCTTTTTTTTTTTTTT
>VZTL01005874.1:24196-52397 GCA_013400535.1 Scopus umbretta
TAAATCAGACAACTCTGCTGAAATATTGTCTCAGTGGTGGAACTTCCTGAGCTAGTCTAAATGGAAAACATTAATTAATATTTTTTTATTTATGAAACTGATATTTCAGGCACAAGATTCACCCTTTGTGCCTAGAGTAAGCCCAAGAGTTTATGCTTGAATTAGAGGCACCTGGTTTGTTACAAAAATCCAGTGTGGCTAGTTTTGACTGGCTTATGCCACATTCTCTTAAAGATGCAATTCTCTACAGTTCTCCACTTTTTCCTCTGTCGTACATAAAAATCAATTTGTTGTGTTTTAATTGTATCATGGATTCATATAAAAACATGACAAAACTATAAGCCAATTTAATGCTTATTGTAAATGTCATTCATAATGATACTCTTGTGTCAAAATTAGCTTCACCGCTGGTTTCTCTCCACCACGTCAGAGAAGTGTATCAGCTGTTGACAAGTGCCAACATTTCATCAGAGACCTTTGCAGGTTTCTGGAAGCCCTGACTGGTGGAGGAGGGGACACCCTCATTTTTTATTAGAAAAAGAGGAGAGTGCATTTTAGATGTCTTGGCTCAGCTGTTCTGCAGGGAAAAGCCTGAAAATACGAGCTTAATTCATCCTCAGTGTCCAGACACCACAAGACAAAGGGATCCATCATGAGAAAGATATTTTTAAAAGGCATTTTGAGGAAGGGGATTGTTTCAGGAGGGGTAAAGGCTGACTAATGAATGTTGAATGCCAGGAACTGGCAAGACTTGACTGTGTTCTGGAACTGAATTCAGCTTGTGCAACTGGAGACACAGAAATGACTTCTCCATTTTATCTTGTGTGCTTATCAGTTTAATCTGCTATTTGTTGTGCAGGTCAGATGCTCTTCCTGGTTAGTGGATTACAGGAACAAAAAGCGCCTGTGCTTGCAAAACAATTACTCTGATCCTCTGATTGTTCATGTGTTGTAAAGCAAGATAATCTTTCAGATATTAAACAGATGCATTTAGGTTCTGAATAATTTGACGTTCAGCAGTGTGCTGGGTGTTCTGATCACCCAGTTATGGGCCCATGTTTCATTTGGAGGTCACCTTAACAAAAGGAGGTGTCATATGAACAATAACTCGGCGTGCCTCTTTGATCAGTTGCTTACACAAGGTTACTTTATTTCCCTTTCAAAGAAAATTCCTGCTGAAATATGAGAAGTGAGCTTTGTGGGAGTCTTGGCTGGTTCAGGGTTGGCTACTGCGTAAACAGCGTTGGGGATGACCATAGCCTCTTGTGATCCTTACATCTCTTACACTGGTTTGTAAAATTTGAGCAGGAATATGTGAGCAAGGAGCAAGCAGACTGAACGGGACGGGAGCTGGGTTGTCTTCAGTGCCTGTTTGTCCCTCGTGGGATGACTGCTAAACGAGCAGTATCTTCTCCCACTTGACAACGGGGAGAGGATAACTCCTTCTGTAATACACGTTTGTTTCCTTTGAAATCATCCTCTTTGTCATGTCAGTCGCTCCCTTCTCATCATGTCCATTGTTTTACAAGAGTTTTGTTTCAGTTTGGCTGTCGATGGACAGAGGAGAGGAAGCGAGCTCTCGTGTCAGGGAGGGAGGATCAGGCTGGCAGATACGCAGCACCACTGGCGATGCAGGCTGTCTGGGCGCTGTCAGCTGCTGCTGGAGGTTTGAGAGAGGCTGGTGCTGGTGGCGTTTTACTTTTAGTCCAGATGGAGGCTTAATCCTCATAGAAATACGTGTCAGGATGGCAGCTGAAGGCTGTTCCTGGCCTGCCCTCCTCCATCCCAAAGAGCCCTAAGGGCTGCTGCCATGTGAATGAAATGCTTCCCCAATTAACCCCACTACTCCCTGGTCCCCAGCACAGAACAGCTACTCACATTGGCTTGCACAGATGTGTGCTCATGAAGGAGTGCAGGCCTCTTCCATACTCTGTCATACTCTTTGTTTGGGTTAGACGCTTTAAAGGTGAGTGCTTCAGTATCTCTGCATCTCTCTTTCTTGCTTTTTTTTTATTTTTAAGGGTATCAGCTTGTATGAGAAGAGGAAATGGACAACTGGCCCTGTTAGAATTGCTGCACAAATTTGCACCATATCATTTCCTTGTTTATGCTCAGATGAACTTTGATTTCTGTCAGTTTTATTATTCAGATGGTGTGAATAAAATCTGACAGTGTAACAGAGCACTCAAGACATGAATAGTGTGCTTTAACACTAGCTTGAATTCACTGGTTCATTAAATAAAGGATGAAAAGAGCGTGCCGGTCCAAAATCAGATTGTCATGTTTACAGTGACTTGGACGCTCTGTTGCCTCTGTCTCTGTGTGCTTTTCAGAGTCTTTAAGTCACAGGAAAACCACTTTTACTTGCCCACACCTTGTCTTCTCCAATGCTTTGGATTTATAACCCCAAGGTAGTTGGAGCTCATTCACTCAAAGTCTAGCAAAACTGACTGTCTTTGCACCCTAATTTGTTCTCATTAGTATGTCTCTGATATAGAGATTAGATATTTGCATGATTAGAAGGAGGCTCAGCTTTATGCAAAACTATTCCTTGTCCTTGAAGGGTGGTAGATCAGTATTGTCTAGCTCCTTGGCTGGAACCTTCTCTTTCTCCATCTTTTCTCCTCAGTTATTGCACTGTCAGAAGAGGGAGTGCAGCAGGAACGTCACTGGTTGAGAACACTTAGTCCAGATAGTTTTGATTTTGTGGCTTAACATACAGTGGTTTTAGGGCTACATATAAAACCAATGAGGCATACAGACTGTTGAAGGTTCCAAAGGTCTCGGGATGTGGCTTAATTGTTCTAGAAATTAATCAGTTGGGATAGGAGTGTAAATCTGTCTTCTTGTCGGTCTCTGTAGTATAGTCCTTGTGCTTCTGAGGAAAATGTTTGACGTTTCAGAGAAGACAGAAGTAATACAAAATGCAGGAAAGCTTGTTCTTCATATTGACTGGGCAATGTTGCAGATAAAGCAGCCACACAATTTACTGATTTGTGCATGTTATCCTATTCATGTTAATTTGTTATCGTTATTGAAGTGGTAATACCCTTAAAATAAGTATAGTTATTTCCAACTGGTTTATTTTTAAAAAGCTGTGTTCAGTTCCTCTTTTCAGCTTTCATGCTTACACCTCAGACGCATTGCAATGAAGAAACTTGTTTTGTTCTTCCAGACATCATCAGTTATAGCCAGGATAGGCTTCTGACCTAACACAGCACATATGCTAGTTCTTGATGAAACTGGTAACACTAAAAATAGCTAAGCTCCACTCATAGTTCCATTAAGTCTTTATTTCAGAAGCCTGCAATGAGGATTGGCTGAAATCACAAGACTGGGATCAGAATTGGAAAGAGTATTAGGAAACGGAAACTTTTGTTATCCCCCCTCACTTGTACAGAGCTCACAAGGGGAGGACACCATGCTGAGGCTGCTTTTCCTACTTACCTCGCCAAAAGCAGTTTTGAAATAATTTTTATTGTGTTGTACTTGAAGACAGTGATTGAAAGCCTCTTTGCAGGTATACTTTGTTAAGCAGGCCAAAGGCAACGCAAGGACACTCTGAAACTGCTTTCCATTTTGCCATTGGTAGGAGAGGGGGTTGTTTAGCAACAAAGATTACTAAGCAGACATCTTACCTACACGCTGTCTCTTTCTTCTCACTGCAATTGCATACTCTCACACACACACCATCTTGTCCAGAAGAACTGTCTGCATACAAATAAACTGCAAACCCCCTTCCAAAGCTATTGTAAGAAAGGAAAACAACGTTCGTGTTTTATCTTGTAATTCCTCCATGTCAATCACTGGCTTGCACCTCGTTTTTATTATTCATATGAGGGGTTGTAAGGTGGACTATCTTTACTTTTTTATGCAGGACAGGTTCATTTTTCTGGTCATGGATTATAGATTTGAAGGGCTTTTTTTATAAGCCCCATTATATAAACTCTTCGCCTGCTTGTAGTTTATTAAGCATAGACAGCATGATTCTTTTCCCACTTATATAAGCCTTAGACTGCTGTAACTCACAGGAATTCACTTAAGTTATTCCTGGTTTACAGTACTGTAGGATAAAGGTCAGAGAATACTTTAGCTTTAAGAAAATGGAACAGGTTTGCAGTTCACCAATACCTGGCATTATGTATTCCTGGAACCTTAAAATTATGTGTGTCTTGTAGGAAGGCATTTTCTTTGTCAGAACACTGCTAATAGAATTTGGTTTGGGAATCAGAAATCCACACAATTCAAATCACAAGCTTCCAGGTCTCTGCCACATTGGATTTGAAGTGCAATGATGTCTGGAGAAGAGTACATCTATTTTTTTCAGCCTCTGCTGCTTGCTTTTCCATTTCCATTACCAAAGTTTGCACCCCCGTGTTCATAGAAAGGAAACCTAAATGTGCAGGCTATATCCAAATTAGATGCAAAGTTGTTATGTGCCAATATTGCATATGACAATGCTGCTGTGAGATTGTATGTGTTTTGTACAGGGCTTGGTTCTTCATAGGTCTGGAAATGGTGGGATATGGAGTCTTTTCTCAGCTACCTCTGAAGTCGACTTGGTTAGCGGACATTAGTTTCCTTCAGAAATCCTTCATGAATCTGTTTGGTAATATCGGTATCCACCTGTTAGACCACAGGTTGAATTAGTGTGTAGACTGGAGAAACTGTTAGGGATGACTGCATGGCATGGGTGGCATCATCCGACTGACCCACCACTGCTTGTGCTGTCATTACCGTGGGCAGGGAATCTTCTACTCCAGATCTGCCTGAATGGAACCATTCACACGCTCCCCTTCCTTTTCTGTTTTCCTTTTTCTTCAGTTGTCTGTTTTGACTGCGCAAGTCAGAGGTCCTTAAGGAAAGTCACCTAGCAAATTCATCAAAGCACTGACATATGTTAGTAATAAAGTAAGAACATTAGTAGATCTCTATTTTCTACCTCTGAAGGAAATACATAGGGAGCAGAAGTTACTGAACACTTGGAAGGACATTTAGCTAACGACTTTGCATCCTTTTCAGAAAATCACTTCTCTGACTAGCATCTAGTTATTTCTTGCATGACCCCTGTATCCTACTGGTCATCTTGGTATGTTTTTCCTATATTACTTGTCCACACAGCACTCTTCTCTTACATTATTTATGGTAACCTTTTCCCTGCATGCCGTCTTGTTAGTCAGCCATTGTTTTGACCTCCTGGCCTGAGTTATCCAGGAGGAAAACATCAGTGGACAAACTTGTAGCTTGTTTGGTGCCCCTTCAAGAATGCTGCTGTTGTTTTGTGAGGCTTTTTTCTACCTGTGGTAATTTATAGCAACTGCCACCCTTGAAAGTGCAGAGCACAAAGGTGAGCCTATAATTATGGCTAAAGGCAGATCCCTGAAATGTTGAGCTTTGCCCTAGTGCTGTGGTTTGCATCAGAATTTCAAATGAGGCAAGTCCATGATCTAGGAGAAACAAAACAGCAGCAGGAGCCCATAACCAGCTAAACAACCAACCAACACAACTGCCTCCTTGACCCAACACGTGATCAGAGAAATGCAAACACAGAAGTTTTCTCTGGAGAAATGCTTGTGGATGGCAGCTAGCATTTCTCTTGTGCTGTTGTATCTAAACACAACTGGATGATTAAGTTTTGCTTTTTTTTTTTTTCTTCCCAGAGAAGTGTACAATAATTGCCTGATGTTCACCAGTGTTTCTTATAAGGTAGCTGTCAACCTGCTGGGAATTCCAGATCAGAATAATAATTGGAGGATTTATCCTAGCTCTGCTGGACGATGTTACTTTCCTAATGCTTCCCCTGAGCTTTGTTTGAAGTCTTTTGCGAGCCTTTCTTAGATGGAAAAATGGAAAAAAAATACTTGTTTTGCTCTTCTAGCAGTCCCTTGATAGGAGAAGGTTTATGAATATTAAATCTTCTATCTGGACATATTTTCACCCATTTGCTGTTGCCATTTTCTAATAAACATTTCATTATCATGGATATTATTGAAGGCTCTGGCAGATGATCACTAGAAGTGGCAATAAATATTTGGAGTTTAGTGTTGAGCTGGTCTAACAGAAGAGAGCATCTCTTTTTTCACTCTAGTAACTTTGGATCATGCAGTAAGTGCTCTCTCAGACTTTCGATTTCTGCTCATCTTTTCGATGAAATCTGATGACCTTAGTGTAGCTGAGATGCTGAGAGTGTTTGAAGAGTGAGAATAAAAGGAGGAACTGAGTTATTTGACAGTGGATCTGATAGAGAAGGAAAAGAATAGTGTTGTAGGAAAGAAGATGTAATCTTAAATATTTACTGCTCTGTTGTCAGTGTCTCTGGACTGATTTAATATGGCATTATAAAAAAATAAAAAAAAGTAAATTGTGCCAGACACACTTTCATTTTATATGAAAAAATAAATTTAGCTGTAATCCAGTAAATGTTTAGGAAAGTAACAGATATTGTCTTGTATAAAGAACCCAAGATCAATATCACTAACTTTTTAAAAGGACTTAAAGTTGTGCTTTTATTGTGTGTTATAAATAATATTGTCCTTAGTATTGTGTCCTCAGGCAAACAGATCGGGAACTCTTTAAGGAGCAGAATTTGAGTTCAGTGTGCTCAGGTTTTTGCTGCCTGTCTCGAGGCTCCACATACTTCCATATCCTTATTGTGTTTGGTTTTTCCAACCCCTAAAAAAGTTTACTGCCTTTTTTTTGGGATGGCTCCCTTTTCTAGGGTTACTTCTTTGGCCCTGGTTCAGATTTATATAGCTGAAGAACAAAATATTGCCTTCAGAATGTTCTTTTTAGAGCTAAGCAGGGATACAGTGTCTGGGATATCTAAAAAACTTATTTTTCAGTTGTTTTGGTGGAAGAACAAAGTGTAAAGTAACTCTTGTAATTTTATGTGTAAAAGATATTGCGAGTGGAGTTATGAGGAAAGCAGACCTTTTCCTACTAAGCACGCAGCTGTGAAAATGAATGGGTAGGCTGCTGTTTCTGTACTGCTCATGTACAATTTGGAAGCACTTTTCTGTACCAGCACACCCTGTAGGTTCATACTGAGGCAGAAGTGGGTCCTGAGTAGTTTTATAGCCACTATGACCAGTGTTTTTCTTCTGGCCAGTGAGTGGTGAAGAGCCTCCTTGGACCCAGAATAAGAAATTCTGGGCAAATGGTACCAGCCTGCCTGCTTAAGACCACAGACAGTTTTAGGCAGGGCAGAACTGAAGAAGCTGTCATTTGTTCCTATATAAATGCTGTTTCAGGCATTGAAATGTTTCACTAGGCAGTCGTCAGCCTAGCTCAGGGTGGTGTCCCAAGAGCTACCAATGTCAAAATGTCAGAGAAAAAGTTGCAAAAACCACCCTGGATAACTTTTCCAGAGATGAAGCACAGCTTCTCGTTAGCTGTTTTCTATATGTTATTGTCTGTTGGGTATACTTTCATATATTTCATTGATGTAAGGATCTATTTGGGATTCATATGGACACTGTTATATCCACATCCCCAAACCTTTGTCTTTGTGGTTTTAGTTTGTCAATTAGATTTAAATATAAAGTGCCCTGACTACCAATTTAATTACATTTTCTAATTGACTATTTTTCTGGTAGTATGCTGTCTCTAACTGTCCGGGCTGGCTTCTGAAAGGAGCTAGTTAGAAACAGAGCTTCAAGGGCAAGGTTTAGAGAGGAAAGACTCCTAATGAAGGGTCCTTGATGAAGGAGGAGATAGTGGTGAATATAGGCAGAGTGAAGGAGTATGATGTTTTTCCCTGACTTTTTTTTTTCCCCCAGTTTCTTGCAAGGCATATTACCATGCAAAATCTGCCCAAGCTCTCACATGTCTAAAGAAGACCTCATTTATACATATATACAAATGCAAATTGAAAAAAACCAAAAAGGCTCCTACTGAAGTAGTTATTTTAAATAGCCTAATAATAATATAAATAACCTGTGAAGTTATAGTAGAAATATTATACCAAAATATGCACCTTTAGAAGATGCTTATTGGTCCTCAACTGATGTGTGGATACAGATCAGCAAGCATTAAATTTGTTATTTCTGGTTAGTCTTAGAAATCCACCGACACACCGAATTATAGCATAAAAGGACATGTGTTTAGGGTCGAGTATGTGCTTAAAGCAAGGGCTTAGCATCTGTGTAGAGCTTAAATCTTCCTGCCCCTGTGAATTCTTCCCCAAAACGCTGTCCTTTTTGAAGCCTGGAGCAGATTTGCCAATAAGGCAGAAGTCAGTCCTTGGGCAGGGAGCACCGAACCACTCCCCTCCTCCAGGTCTGGCTTCCAGGAGGGACTGCCACCATCCTGGTCCTTGGGCACGGCTGGCCAGCGGGGCTGGCGGCTTTGTCAGGAACACAGCAGTGAATTAACATCAGACGGCTAAAGCTGTCCATGGCCGTCTGCTCCACCCCGCTGGTGGTAAACCAACTTTGATGTCAATTTACCTTAAAACGCCAGGCTGAAAAGTGGGGTGAGTTAGGAGCTGATTCATGAGTGGATCAGACATCCCTGCCTTGGGGGCAGCAACATCTGTTAGGCAGGTGGGGAGGAAGGCAGGGAGTGGTAGCAGCATCAGCTGTCCAATTTTCATCTGCTGCTGCATGTCTATCGGAGCCCTGCGGTCACAGGTTGCCCTTGATTAAAATGTCCTTCCCAGGCTGAGTGTTGCTGCTTGTTGTTCTCAATGGGATTGAGGTTTACAGGATCAAAGGTTCTGGCTTTGCTCGACATATGGCCACAGGCCCATTGCAAAAGCGAACTCTTCCGACTGGAGAAGCCTGAGCTGTGTGATGCTTTCTCCAGCCTTCAGGATGAGAAGAGGGAGGACTGCAATTTGAAACTCCAACAGCCGCCTTTTCCTCCCATTTTTTTTTCTCCTTTTCCTCAGTTTTTCTGACATCTTCTTCACCTCACTGTATTTGTCAATATCCACACTCAATTTTACAAAGCTCACTCACTTTCTCTGCTTATGTTGCACTATGGTTTTCTAACATGTTTCAGGAAATCTTTTCTGTCTTCAGACCTTAAAGACAGTGCTCATGCAGCTGCAGGCAGCAGTTAGCCATCCAAATACCGCAGGGTTAGCCTGGTCAACAGTGTACTCTCTTTTAGGGTATTCTAGTTGTTCTCAATCTAAGGACCACCTATCACGGACAAAAATCCATGTTCTGTCCTGGACGTTATAGCCAAAATGGTTAACTTTAAAAATTTGGGTGTAATTTGAATTTTTTTTTTGCTGTGTTCGTTGGCTTGCTTTTATCTGTAGGAGTCTCTATGAGGTTTTATTAAAAATTATAACTGTCATTTATGAATGATTTTCTGATGTCTTGCAGACCACAGGCTGAGGAATGCTGATCATCTGAAAAGTCTTGCCAGCATCTGAGAAATTTCAGTTGCAGCCAAATTTTTATTAGCAAAGCAAAAGTTGCTGAAAGTTGTCAATTATGCTTGTATTTTCTTGACCAACCTCCCAAATTCAAGGAAGATGGAGGGAATTGATTTGCCTGGTGAAATTTATCTGGTGGCACACGGCAGGGCTTTACCTAAGCTATACCTAGACAGTATGCTGGGGTCAGCTGTGGCATATCCAGGTGTCCTCTGTATAGAAGCTAGATTTCAGGAGTAAAAGATGGCTTGGGATGCATGCAGATGCAGAAGTGGGAGAGGGCATGCACTCCTGCCTTGGAGTGGAGTGCATGCGAAGCCTGGTAATACAGATGTAGCTCAAACCTCTTCTTTTTCTGCTTATGATGACAAAAATAGCATTACTTAGTAGTACTGCCTTTCTTCCTGGCATGAAATCCATTAAAAAGAAAAGACAGACGCTTGTTCTTGTCTTTTGTACTGAAGAAACTAGTTGCATTGGAAGCAGTGCTGAAAGAAGGGACCTCACTAGGATGTTCTGGCAGTACTTAGCAGAGACAAATAAGGTGGGAGAATGTCAGAAAGCAGAGGATATATGGGTAAGTGGGTCAAGCCACGTCATGAAAGGCTTAATCAGAAACTGAAATTTTTCTCCTTTGTTCTCTTCATAACTTTTTCAATTGTTTTCCAGCCATTACCTCTTTATATGTATTACTTAGTGAGAAACACAGGAGCAGTACTGCTGGTGCTCAGCCCCTGCCAAAGTGTAATAGCTGGAGTGGAGCTCCTCTCAACTCCCATTCACTCTGAGTATTGGAAAAATAAAAATGCAGATGCCCAGAACAGGCAAAAAACAAACCCCCCCCCCCCCAAACCCAAAAAACAAACAGTAGTCCCAGTAAAACACATCCATGTACTCTGCAAAACTTTGTTCTGCCAAAATCCCCATGCTTATATGCATATAGCCAATTCACATCCCATTATTTTACAGTTACTATTCTTATAAGATGCTGAATCAGATATATACCTTAGAATTAGAAAAAAATGTTAGGCCTGATGTATCTCTTCACTCATTTTTAGTCTGTCAATAATGAGCAGAGATTGACTTGGCTCTATAGTACAGGGTTAGATAAAGATTAGTTATATGCTAAACACACTTATGTGACAGTTAGGAAAAATCTGTTCAAAAGCTCCAAAAGAAGTTGCTAATTCTCTGAAATAAAATGTTCCCCTTCTATATTTTCATCTGCTCACTTTCTCATCTTCCTTTTACAGACCCCTTAAATGAATGAGGGATTTTTTGTTTTCAGTTAATTAAAACTATTAAATAGATTATTTCATTATCCCAAGTTTATTGAATCAATCTGCTTCTGGAGTGAGTAAGAAAGATTTGATCAGGTAAATATGTATAGCTCAGGAAAATATCCATTTAATGTTGTATATGGCATTTGTGCCAAATTTTATTTTAGATTTCTTTTTTTTTTTTTAGTACAACAGGCAAGATGTGAATAAAGGTCATCAGATATTTAATCTGTTTCGATCTCTCTGAACTGAGTGCTAGTGTTGCATCAGTCAAGCACAGTGTTGGGTGTGTTCTTACTCCTTCCATGGCTTTTCTTACTCCTTCCATGGCTTTTCTTACTTCTTTCCTTCCAATTGGGGCCTCTCTCTCTTGTTCTGCCTGAGATTACTGATGATACTGATTACATGAAGATAACTAAAACAGATGGCATCTCCCACGGGCTTGCATACTGTTTAGGGTGGATAAGGCATCACAGCCATGGACAGACTTGCACTGGACCCCTAGCAGACTCCCCGAAACCTCTTTTTCACGTAGCCCTTGCTACGCAGCATGTCCCCACATGCTGATTGCACTGTAACAAGGGATTCAAATCCACAACTCTGACCTGCCTCACAAGGAGAGCAGGGAAGAGGGAAGATGTTGCTGGTCCCAAGTCCTGAAGAACCCGGCATTTCTGACTGGTTTCCTCCTAGCCAGTCTTGCTTGACTGCTGTGTTCATATGTTCAGCTTTATGTTTTTTCAGTTTCCACTGGAAGAACTGCTACTGAGGGGTTGTAAGTGAAGTTGTCAACCAGATGTTTTTGTTTATCACCTTTGAAGCTTTGCTGTTTCTTATGGTCCATCATTTTTCTCATTCAGATGTTATTCTGAGCGTATGCCTCGGGAAAGCGTTAAAACAACATATGGACTTCTGCAGCTCCCACCCCTCTTCTTTCTCTAAGAAGCAGGCGCATGAGTTTGAGACCCAGGCAGGGTGCACAGAGCCATCACGCTGACGGCTGTTGAGCTGGGTTCCCCTCTCTGACTTTTACCTGTGTCTGCCAGAGCCTGGTGTTGGACTCTGACTGGCCGGCACCTGGCGTGCAGGCAGTGCCAGATGGCTGTCCACACGCCTCTGCCTCACCGCCAGTTTTGGGCGTCCTTTTCCATCATATTCTCAATTTCCTTCCTAATAATTCCTGGTTTCAAACATTATCTCTATCTGAGATGCTAAGCCAGTATTTTCTACAGTGACTTCAGAACATCCTGGTGGTACTACCTAGTTTAGAGCCACAACTGTGCACACATGTTGAGGATTACTGCTTCCACATGTACCATGAGGCACTTGCCAATGTAGTACTTATCAAGCAACAAGGTTATAATATGTTTACATGCAATGTTTTGCCTTTCTTTGTAGCTAGGTTTGATTCATCTGAATAATTTTGTGTCATGGACAGAGTTTGTCATTTTACTGTCTTCTGTCTTCTCATGTCTTCTCAGGTTATTGGTTTATACAGGTGCTGGAGATGCAGAATGGGGTGTAGCACAGACTCCACTGGTAGACTCCCTCTGCCGCAAAAAACTGGCCCTTTCTTTTTGTATCTTTTAACTGGTTATTAATCCAAGAAGGGATTTTTGCTTCTCTCCTGGGTACTTTTTTTTTTTTTTTTTTTTTTTTTTTTT
This sequence comes from Scopus umbretta, assembly GCA_013400535.1. Classification (NCBI taxonomy): domain Eukaryota; kingdom Metazoa; phylum Chordata; class Aves; order Pelecaniformes; family Scopidae; genus Scopus; species Scopus umbretta. The sequence continues at coordinate 36,529 of VZTL01005874.1, forward strand.
TTTGAAGTTAACTGAATGGTTGGGTATAATTGAGGACAGAATGTAAACCTTTGGGTCTTTTGTAGGAGAAGTTAATTAAGCAGGAGGAATCTGGATTGTGTTTGTCTTTTCTTCTTCAGGGTAGACTGGGGTAGAGCTTTCAAAAATCATGAAGGAACAAGATGATATCCTGTGCAGGCAGAAAAGCATACCTCCTTCAGATGGTTCAGTCTTTGTTGTGGTGTCTTGGAAACAGCATGGGTATTTTTGCTAAGCACTCTGCATCATTAAATACTGTAAGCTCTTTGCATTATTAATTGTTCTCACATTCTGTGAAGCAGGAAAACAGCCAAAGGTGCATAATCTTAATTCCCAGTCCCCTTATATAATTTAACTAGTGTTCAGTGACCTTTAGCTGGAGAATGGTTTTTCAAAAGCCTTTTCAAAATCTATTTTTTACATGACATCCATACTTTCGGCTCTGCCTGAGATTTTGCCAAGCTCGGGGGAAGGTCAGGACATTATATAAAACAGATCATCTTGCTTCTAGCCACACTCCAATAAAGAAATAAAATAGATCAATAAAACATGTTGAAGCCATTATAATCCAGATTTTGGAAATTCCTGTTAGCAGAGCACTTGCACAGGTATTAACAGAAAATATGTTTTCTTTAAGGATGAGTGACTGCAATAGCTTCTGTCACTCGGTGACTGAGAGCTTTCTCTGTGTGCAGATATCATACCTAGCTCAAAAATGTGTCGTTCAGGTGGCAGTCTTGATATGTGCCTTATTATGATCAGGCTGGTAGAAGGAGAAGTATGTCAAAACTCTGATCACCCTTCAAACTAAGCTAACCCTTTTTTGGAAGCTTTGAAAACTTTCACTGAGATGTTTGTAGCTATGTAGTCCTGATTGGGCAACCACCTGTTTTCCCCTCTGTTAAGATAAAAGGTCAAATTATTTAACCTCTCTTTGCTTGAGGATACCGATGGACAAATAGCAGATACATAAATAATAACTAAATGATCAAATTTGGTAATATATTATCAGTGATCTGAACAGCAGAATTCATTGCTCTTTTTAAATAAAAGCAAACCAAAATCCTTTGTGTATTCCAGAGCAAGGCATTTCCCAGGGAAAAAGAAAATCCAGAAAGTGCTTAATACTTGACTTGCTGTGGCACGTATCCTATTATAATAATGGAAAATTCCAATTGTCGCCTACTGTATTTTGTAGCTATTCACCTTTTATATACATAAATCTTCAAGAGCAAGTTCAGGAAATTAAGATAGAAGTAAGAAAGAGATCAATATTTGCTATCTTGTTTTAAATTTTTTTTTCTTGGTTTGAATGGATCCTGTTATAGAATATGGTCCATACGTTGCACAACTTGAACTACATCCTAGGCTGATCATCCGTATTTCAAAGAAATGAAGTGTATAGAACTGTGGACAAGAGAGATTGATTTATTCATTTTTAGGGAAACTATTCTATCATACATTGTTCATGTAAGAAAGAAAACCCCAAGTGTGAAACAGTTGCAATACAGTGAAATTTCTTAATCTAAAAAAATTTCAGGTTTGAAATGAGCTTAATTTTCCTATAAGAAGACATTCTTCCAGTTCCTCTCCTTGTGATGTTCACAGAAATTTAGGCAAAACTGAATTACTCTGTCCTGAGAAGGCAAGGACTGAGTAGTCGGCAAAACAAACTAGTAATGTCTGATTAATTCTAAAGTAGCTAAGAATAAAGCTGCTACAGGACTGTATGTTTATTTGTTTCTAATGTTTGGTAACTTGTGTTGTAAGATGTGTTAGTTTCCTATAGCTCTGGTAATAATAAGTGCAAGAGGTCTATAAAGCGGTAAAGTTACTCCTTCTGCCAGGTAAGGATTTTTTTCCAGGGCAGACGTTATACTTTGTTATGGTATTTAGTATCTTAAGGGTTCACGCTTCTAGAAGAGCATGCAAGTCTCTAACTGTGGTCACCCCCAGCTTCTCTGTGAGAAGAAGAAACTCAGGAAAATGAAGAAGTCAGCCAGCCCCCCTGCAGTGAGCAGGAAGTTTAATGCGTTTTCCTGTTCTCCATCCCATTATTCTCAGTTTTATTTCTCATTACTTCTTGAAATTTAATGCTTACACATGTGAGTAGTTAATCCTAATGGATGTCCGAAGGGTGAAGCATTGTATCGCCAGCGTGAGCTGTCAGACCTTGAGGGTGTAAAATGGGAGTATGATCCTGTCCTTCCTCAGGAGACAACGGACATGTGCAATCCTTTTTTTGTGTTGTGCTGGGAGCAAAATACATGACTTTTATGTTTGAGTTCTAATTCCCAAACTAAATTTATGGGACTGACAGTTGCTATAGATGTAGTGCTGTTTGTGGAGTGATCAGACTTGTTCTGGAAACTGCTGACATGGATCTCTAGCTCAACAGTTTCTGAAGTTAATTTTGTCAGTAAAGTCTCAACATAACTGCTGGAGCCATTAAGTAACTTCCAAAGAGATTTTAACTTGCAATGAATTTGTTACAGTTTGGAAACATTCCTAAAGTAAATGCCATCTAGATTTTACATGATGTCACATCCAAAACATATTCCCTGAAAATGGACACACTCTAACTAGAGGAAACAAATACAGAGAATGGACTTTTTGTTCACTGGTTATTAATAACTTTAACTTCAAAACTCAAGTACTTTTTTAAAAAAGAAAAACACATGCTGCTTCAGTAAAGACCCTCAAGGAAGTCCTTCTTAATAACTGTTGTTCCTACCCCCATTAGCACCTAAAGCAGATAGAAATGATGCTTTCAAGTGCCGGAGAGAGATCAGCAAAACCTTTTCTGTTGAAGTCACCAGTTACAAAATGTTTCCCTTTTAAAGCACATCCAAGCATAACAGCGGTCTCTTTCTCAATAGGTTAGGTAATCCTTTTTCATTTGAAAGACTTTATTTAATTGTGTACTGTTAGAGGGTGATTTGCTGTTTTCCAATATTTGTTTATAGGGTTTTTTATTGCAGTAAAGTTTTTAGTTGGTTTTTTTGGTAGGACTTTTTTTGTTAATTCACTTCCAGAAAACTTTAAATGTGAGGTCTTGTAAACTAACCTGTATTTTCATAAAGTGATATATAGGCTTGCAGATCTCTATTTTAGCAGTGAGGTATAATGATCTATAGCTGTGAAGCTAACAAGCTGTCAAGCATTAGGCATTTTAAAAAATGAAACTGTTGTTTACCTTTAACTATCCAGAGATACTGAAATACCAGTTTTTAAAAAGTCCAATTCTGTGGTACAATTCATTTCTGCATTTACATTTTCTTGTTGCATATTTTTTAGTATTATGAGTAATATCTTTCTTCTAGACATGTAAAATATAATTGAGCCTCAAATATATGCCTGAAAGCATTCTGACAGCAAGTATTCATGATAAATAGTGCATTAGTAGGCCTCATTTGAAGCTGAATGTTATTGGATTGTTTATATTCAACAAATAGGAATAAAATACTATTTCCTGATATAAAGGAGCAGTCCTTGTGAAGGTGGCTTTGCAAGCAGAGCTGTCTGGAGAGCAGACTTACTGTCTGGAGTGCAGCACTCTATCGTTCCTGGGCCATAGACTATTTTTGCTGTGTGGCTCTCTGTTACTGTCTGTCCGTATACTAGCTCAGTCACCACCGGCTCAGGGATCTCCACCCAACCCTCCACCAGACAGTGGGAGTTTGCCCTTTGCCTCTTTCACTTTTCACTTTTTTTTTTTTCATTTGCTCAAATGTAGACATCTACGGTGTGTCTCCATCTGAGGAAACTGCTGGACTCCATTTGCAGTCAATGGAAAAAAGGATTAATGTCTGGGATATGACTGATCTCATTCTGAAGATAGATATGTGAAACGGGTCAGATGACCCTGGCCCTAAAAATGCGCTTTTCTCTGCTGTCTATTAACAGAACCTATGGTGCAATCTACAGTTGAATGTTATGAAGCCTACTTTACGTGACCTGTCAAAGCTTAGTCATCTAAACCTAAAGGTCGGCAGTTAAATATACATTTTGGGGAAATTGGGAATGGTCATAAACCCAGGAGTAGTAGCCTGAGGAGCAGAAAGTTGTGAATATGAATATTCACCTATTTGAGGTCAAGGCTTGCTTGAAAACGTTGGCCTTTCTCAGTTTACCATCTTGTAAAGTATAATAATGCTGCTTTTCAATTGCAAACGATTTTGTGCTCTCCATAAGGTAAACCAGGCCTACAGTCACAGTCATGTAAGAAATAGACCATCAAGGTATGGCAAGTCTTGCCCTTTGCACTGTCCGTTAGAGATAACTTGATACAAAACCTGATGTATTAATCCTGATTCTCACGTGTGTTACTGTCTATGCCTACAGGACAATAAGATAATTAATTACTGCAACAGCTTTTTCTGAATGTACCATTATTCTCTGAGAAGAATATTTGGTACCTTTTTCCTTTCACTTTCTTTGAAAGTGTGTGTATGGAATTGGTTGTAAATAGCTCCACCTAAAGAAAAAGGCTGAGGCGGTACTGTATTTCAGGATGCATATGCATCTGTGGAATAAGATTTGCATCTGCGTGATATGTACATTACAATGCAGCTCTTAGGTATTGACCTTTTGGTTTTGGGCAAAGTTAAAAATGCTGAATTGCCTCTTATATGCAAAACAGGAGCAGTGTCCCAAATACAAGGTAAAAGCATAACGCTAATGAACGATCAGCTGCTCTCTGTTAACAGAAGCAGTCTGAAGCCCTTCATCCAATTTAAGTGATACCTGTAATAAAGCTCTCAGTTTGGCCATTGGAATCTAAATCACGCAGGATGAAAGCATGTTAAAATGGTGAACTAATATAGCTGTTTGGGACTGAAAGAAGGAAAAATTAATAAGAGACCGTGGGATCAAGGTTGCCTAGCTGTGATTGAAAATTAGAAGTGTTGAGCACTGTGTGATTTCTTTGGTGTAAATGGAGTGAAAGCAATTTTGAAAGCCTAACAAGTCTGTCTCTCTGTTGCGCTTTGTAATTCAAAGCAAGCTGCCAGAAGGCTGAAACCCCAATAGTTAAGGACAATAATTCCATTTGTTTTCTAAATTCCAATCTTTTTTTCTCTTTATTCTTTCTGAACACGGGAGTCAGGGTTAATTTTAGAGAGGAAATGGAATTTGAACGTTATAAGCAGTGGCACCTAGGTAACTTGCAGAGGAACTCTGCATTGTGCCCTGGAGTCACAGATCTGCTTTTGAGATGCCTGGGCGAATCTGCCAGAGCTTCTGGCTAGTCTGGGTGCCTGGATTTCCTTTTGGTGGAGTTGAGATGCAGTTGGACCATGGACATGGGAAAGGAAGCTGCAATTTGACTCTTTTAATTATGCTTTGTTCTGAAGCATCTTGCAATGCGATCTATCCCAGTCTTGTCCATTTGATACATAAATTTGAGAATTAAATATACTTGATCTCAAGGGTGGTCTAACTTCCACCTGCTTGTATGCTGCATGCCTTTTTGGTATATTGTATTATAAAAGTGCAAGAAGAGAAAACCTGACCTTTTTCTACGATAAAATACTGAGTGTCCCAGTGCCAGTGGACTGTGATGGATGCTGAAGTATCAGGAGTAATACTGCTACGAGGAATGTTTTTACAAGCTTACAGTTTGCAGGCAGGGAAAGACAGATGACAGTGATTGAGGTACTTAACTGTAGTAGACACCTATACCTGCTGATATAACCTCTGTATGATTGGCGGATGTGATACAGGGTCTGTAGGATACCCGTGCCCAGCTGGAACATCAGCTGAGGCAGGAAGATAGCTGAAAGCATTGCAAATGGACTAGATACCCATGTCTAGGCATGTAAATTCCTCTTAAAGCAGTGAGAATTTAACAGTGATCTCCTGGCCCTTCTTCTGCTTTATTAAGCTCCGTAGTAGGAGAGGTTCTGATGTCTTCTTCCCCTACTGACAGAGTAGTACTTTATGTCTGCTAGCACTGGTTTTAGAAAGTTAGCAAGGCCAAATTTGGGGATAACATTTTGGCTATCACCATTATAAGGGAAGGATAGCTGGCTTGACACATTTTAACATAATTCATAATTCATACTCAGAACTCATGATTTCTGTAATAAATAAAAGATTTTCACGTTTTCAGTTTGTAAAGAAGGGCTGTATGCTCTTTAAATTGTTCTGTGGCTTTTCTTAAGTTGAGTGGAAGTAAATACATACGAAAACATCACAGTACAGTTTCCAGAAGTTGTTTAAATGAGCGCCTCTGGTTCCATGGTGTATCATATCTGCCTTTTAAAATGACAGCTGCTAGAGCTAATAAAAATGTAAAAGCTATAGTACAGAAAAAAGGTCATAAGTTACCTTAGTACCTTTACAGTAGTTAACTACTAAGAACTACTGTCTGCCACAGAGGAGTAGTAGTTTAAGCGCATGGCCAACGCAATCATTTATGCCTTTGTGTAGGCAAAGAAAAGAATTCTATTTTATTTTCAGAGAAAACGTGTAAATTTATGCCTATTTTCATATTAATTATTGTATACTGAAATAAAGAGAGAAAACATACTGCTTCCCTAGAGACAACATAATTTTCCCCCTTAGGACAAGATGACTGTATGGAAGTGAATGGGGAGCTGTGAGCTGCTTATGCATCACTTCATTTCCATCAGTGCCTTAAATGATAAAGATTTAGTCTTGCACGACTCTGTAAAGCTGGGTGAAATTTTTCAGTGACAATGGGGGAAAGAGGGGAATCTGTGACATAAATAATTCCTGGTTTTGGACAAACTCTTATTGTGAGGACGCTTGTAAGGCACAACGTGGCCTAAAATCACCACGCAGGAAATTTAGATGTGCGAGGGCCTTATGAAAATACAGTTAAAAACGCACTTCCAGACCTAGGGAGGAAAGGCAGAACTACTTCAGGTAAGAGAATACTACTTGGAGCAATACCTCAAAAATTCTGCTTGCTGATTAGGTGTGCATTTATTGGCAATTGTTATTGTGCTGCTTCCCCCCGCCCATCCTCCTGAACCTTCTTTGTACTTCCCAGTTTTTCTTTTTAATTAGCTCTCTTCTTTGGTCCTAACATGTAGGAGAATTAAACGAGGCTCTCCAAGCCGCTAGTAAGATCAAAATCTGTAAAATGAAATGGAAGGTGGAAACAAAACTTTGTTTGAACATTAAACAAAGAAAAATAATTACGATGAAGATCATAATAATGAGTCCTCAATTACTGCAGCAGTCTGGCCATGAAACTGTAAAAAGGGGCGGAAAAAAAAAGCCACCCTAGCATCTCTCATTTTGATTAAACTGTGTCATTTTTAAGTGCTGTCATAAATTTTACCACCAGGCTTATAAATCCTGACTTTGGGCCTAAGTCTGATTTCAGATCAGGAAGTCCTGTGTCCACACAGTTTTCCATGGATTTACTTCAGAATAACTTTGATGTAGGAAACAACTTCTGCCTCTTGTGTAGACCAAAACAAATATAATACAAAGAAAGCAGCAGCTGGAAGAAAGCAGCTGCAGAACAACAGAGTATCAGTGAGCCTGGATTTTAGGTGCTGCAGTTAAACTGTTTCACTTTATATACCTTTCTTTAGTGTGTCTATAGTGATGTTTAGTTGCCAGATAGGAGGGGGTGTGTAGACGTGAATAATCTGTGAAGCACACTGGAACTGGGATGTGCTAGGAGCTCATAAGCTTTTCTGCCTGGAGCCCAAGAAAGGCTATTTGTAAAATAAGGTAGGCCATATTAAGAAAAACACAGAGTAAAACTTGATGCAAGTTACCCTACTGGGAATTTTTCTTCTTTTATTGACAATTTTCAAATTTAGAAAGAGAAAAGTTGTCCCCAGGACAGTCTGAGGATAAGAAAATAATTCCTTCGAGTGTTTATGGTCTCTTCTGAGAGAAAACCCTCATACCGGTAGGCTGTCTCCACAGCATATGAAAAGACTAAGCTATACAAAGTTAACTTTCACCACCTCTGAAATACAATAGTCTCTTAAGAGTGTGTGACTGCATTGACTGAGTTTCACAGAGGAAATGGAGAAGGTAGGAAGGGAGGGGAGCAGGGAGTCTGAAGGAGCTGCCGGTCGTTGAACCACAATTACCTGAGTAGAAATTTAATTAGGGCACTGCCACTGACACAGTTGATTTTATAAAGTTGCTACCCAGTCTTTATCGATCCTAACTGGAGTCTGAATTTATCATTCCTTTGAAAGACCAGCTATTTTTCTGTAATGTCTGTGATGTACTTTTTGGAATAATCCTAGGTGGTGGCTTTGGGATGGGGAAATGCTCCTAAAGCATATGATAATCTTGGATCGTTCGCATAGACAGTAGGCAGCTCTTTTAAGGTGTCTCTTTTAAGACACTATCCTTTCTCCTATTTCATGGTAGAAAACTGCCTCTGTGATAGTGAAGAGATGTTGGTAACTCTGCCACGGGTTGCTGGAATGCAGGAAGGTTATCTCTTGGCTCACCACATCCCTCAGATATGCAGGCAGCATTTTTTCAAAAATTGCTCCTGTGCTGCAATCAGCATGTTTGCGACCTTGCAAAGTGAAAGATGGTGTACGTACTTGTTCATCTTCAATAGGCTTTCATTTTTGCGGTAAGAACAGCAGTCCTGCTGGGTCCAAATTACCATCTCTGGACACCATGAAAACTCGAGGGGTTCACTTGTTAAATCAGCCCTTCAATGAATATGCATAGAGGTTGCTTTTCTTCTGCAGGTATGAGACTAGTACCTCCATTTAGACCAGTGAAAGACCTTTGGTTTCAGAAAATTCTTACTCTCCACAGGGATTTTTTTATATTTATGCAGTAATTTTTACTCACAAAAAGCTACATTTAGTTTTATGCTTTTTTAAATTTTGTCTTCTATTATAAGTCTGCTAATAGAAACTTCAGACCTGTACAGCCTCCTCTATTTTTGTGCATTTGGGAATAAATGGAATTTTTCCATCCTTCTCTATTGGATTTTAAAACTGACACCATCTTTCCCTTGCATTGGTGCTGAAAAAGCATGTTATAACTGAGGTGCAACTGCAGACTTGAGTCATGACTTAATATCCACCCTCATCTCCTGTTATATTACCAGAAGAATAATGTAATTGAACTATAACATCATTTTGGGAAATTATCAGTAGGATTAAAGGGAGACAAGACATATTTTGGCTAGTGTGTGACTGTCAGAGATACTTCACACATTGCAGAAAGTTATTAACAGGTTATAGCAGCTATGAAATGTATTTTAAAGGAAAGCTAACTGTATAATTATTTGGCTTTGAAGCTGCTGCTGGTGTCAACTGTCTAGCAGTAATCTCAACACTACATTGAAGCAGAATGTAGACAGCTTTTACAGTCTTCCACTGTCCTAGAGCTAGAAGTACGGGTGCCAGTATTACCCGATATCACTGCTAACACAAAAAATCACTGCCTGCCATAGCAAAAATAACAACAATTTAAAAAAAAAAAAAAAAAAAAAGCGTAGCCAAACTATCAGAGACTTCATTGTCAAAAACTATCTGCAGGACACAGGATTAGAAGTACTTACTACCATGTCCTCATTGCAAAGGTTGTGCTTTAGCAGTTTTCTATTTAGCAAAAACCCTAGCATTGGCATCCCCTGCCATCGCAGCAAGGTGACCGCACAGCTTAGCCTTTTGCTCTGGTCGTTCATATGTGGATAAAGATTCCCTTGCACGATGGATTCTTCCAGATCTTTTCTTACTGTAGTTATTACAATTTTAGAGTTGCTGAATGTTTTGACCTCAGTTGCAGCCTAAGCTGCTCTTCTTTCTTTGCGTTTTATTCTGATATTATTTTCCTCTTCTTTTGGCATGCTACTGAGTTTTGGGAGACAATTTTAAGTACCAAAAAATCAAAAACTGGGAATGTGACCATGATAGTTTAAATGTTCTTAAGATTTCCTCATGGTATGCTACAAATTACTGAAGATATTTCTATGAAAAAGAAAAATTAATCTTAACGTGAAGTGGAGGTAAAACTAAAAAAAAAAAAAAACCACGAACATGTATAGTATTTTTTAATTACCTATAAAGATGAGGAATAATTCCGTAACATCTTCATTTTGATTTCAAGTATGCTTAAGTGTGTGATGGTCAAAGAAGTGCTAACAGCAAAGTTGGAACAGGTAGAAATGCTTCCTCATGGACATCAAATCTTTTTGGCCTGACATTCATAACATGCAGTGATATGCAATTTCCAGAAAGAAGGGTTGAGTACGAGGCAGCTGTCAGGGGAGAGTGAAGAATGTGTGCATGTATCATGTTATGTCCGTCTCCCACACTTATTCATACAGAGAGTTTTCAGCAGAGGAGCAGTACAGAAGCTATGTATTGAACTGTAGACTTTAAATGGAAAATGCTGTCTGCTGACCTGTTTTATGTGTTGTTGTTAAAGCAGACTTTAAACATAGGAAGAACCAAGCTTTAAGCAGAAGACCTATTCCGCAAAGTAATTCTGTAAAAACCTGAGGAATGAGGTGCTAGAGTTGCCTGAGCTTGTGTTAGTTATTTGGAATTGTATGTGCTGTCCTTAGGGGAAAATGAAACAGAAGTCCATTTTTAACGTAAAATCCTGCTAGCCCTGCACAAGTGACATGACTCAGGAAGATGTGCTGTGTTATATGGTCAAAATGGTCAACAGGTTTGTTTAATGAAGTGCTACTTGCTGTCCACACACCAATGTTGTCTCGCTTCCTATGTGTACTTGTGTAACTCCTCCTAAGTGAGTGAAGTTTGCATTGACTTCTGATGTAATCGGTGGCATGCTCCGAGGGCAATGGGCTGGTGAGGTGAGGGCAGAACTGTTGAAAGAAACAGAGCCAAGGACTCTCTGCAAAGCTCGGAGCTGGGCAATGCGTGATTGTGTATATGAGATCAAAACGTTAGATGTAGAGTCGAAATGGAGCTCCAGGTCTTCATAAAGCTGCAAATGGTAATAAAAAGTGTATTTCTGGAGGTGTTCAGGATGGATATTCTAAAGCATGCCATTGAATATTCTTCCTCTGACTTCTTTTATGCATTCAGTAGAAGTCCCCCACTATTGCTCTTCCTGAGTAACTACATATTTCTTCCTCAGTTATTTTTTCCTGATATGTTGCAGCCATAGTAATTCATAAGACACCTCTGTTCATAGATGGCCTTTGCTTAGATTCAGTTTTGTCTGGCACCGTATTGCTCCATACGTTAGTACTGCTATAACTTTAACATTTTTTTTCTCACAATTCTTACTACTTCTGTGCCATCAGCAATTTTTCCGTTTTTTCCACTTTGCCAATAAACACAGCAAAGAGCATTGAGTTGAGTATGTTGTAACTCAATGATCTTCTGCCTTAAAAAGCATTTTTTCAGTTTTTAATCCATAACAGAACTTTCCTTTTATTTTTCTTACTTACTGAACCTACTTGATTGCATTGAATATGAAAAATCTCTAAAAATCTTTTTGAAACTCTGAATCTAAATCTACATTCCAGCTTCTGTTTCTGTTTTAGGAATTTCTTGCGGTTGTCTAGAGGAGGAGGACAAATCTCATATTCAGAAATTTCTAGTGAAAATTCTTGTGTAGGAATTTTCATGCTGTCTACAGCTCAAAAACCCAAGTCATCCTACTAATCTTAAGTAGTGTAGAGTTGTGTATTTATATATACTTATATATCCCATATAAAGTACCAAGAATCGAATGTTTTGGTAGAATCTTGTGCACACATTGGGTTCATACTCTAAAACAAAACACAGAGGAGACTAACTGCAACAAATTTATTATCTCGTCATCTACCCACAGGGGTAAAACCCCTGCAGTTTTCTGATACATTACAACGTTTCTCACTGTCACCTCTTGTTTTTCTGAATACATCGATGCACTGTTGTGAAACTCATTAGAAAGCTGGGCTGTTTCTCAAAGCTAGCTGCTCCCTTGCTTGACTGGAGTGGAGGCATGCAGGAATAAGTTGTTTCTTCCATGATTCCTTTTATGTTTCCAGGCTCTGCTAGTCCCAAGTATGAGCAAATTGTGCCTAGCCATGCTTATATGCCTAATGATACATTTGTTGCCATCCAAGGGCAGCTTCTTGCATTTTTCTGCCTTAAACAAGATTTTCTGCTGAATTTTGTCCATCACTATGTCATAATAATACATAGTGTTACTTTTGTGTAGCTAGAGAGAAGCTTGCCGTAGGTTGGATCTAGCATAATAATGTCTTGACATATACACTAGAGTACACACAATTACTTCAACTGATAGTTAACGTCCATGGGAAAAGCTTTTCCTAGAGAGATGGAGCTTAAAAATAACCAGTGACCTCTGACTCTCCATCTGGCTGCACTTGGTTTAAAGCCGGGCTGTGTAATGCTAGATAAGCAGAGGAACTACACCGTCTTTTGTTGTCAGAGCCTTTTATGGCCCAGAAGGATTATATGGACGTGTCTGAAAAGCAGAGGAGCTCAGGGACAGGTCAGAAAGACAAGCACAGGTGGGGGAAATGATGCAATTTTTTTTCAAGTTCCTCTTGAAATAGGGATGCTCTCCAAACCCTCTTTTCCACTTTTCCCGGTGTTGTTTCCTTACTTATCAACATTTTCTCTGCCCAAAGATATGCCCACGCCAGTATATTTGGCAGACAGCTGGCTTTACTTTAACGCTAGGTGTTGTTATGTGAATGGGTGGTCCTGTTTCTTGTTTTTTTGTTATGCCACCATCATCTGACCCTGGAGTGTTGTAAAGGGGACTTGTAGCAGATACACTCTGTTGTAAGTTTACTTCACCTAGATGACTCCTTTTGCCCTCCTTGAGTGTTATGGGGTAGTTCATCTAGTTAAAAACTTCATTCTGCTGCCTCCTTTTCTGAAGGAGCTTGCAATTTATCCGTCTTGTTGATGCACGTACACACAGAGCTTAAACGGGTTGGTAGGTAATCATTATCTTGAAGTGGCAGGCGGTAATTGCTGTATTAAAATTCTATGTAGCTTATTTGCCATGCAGGACTGCAGGAGAATTGTATGTACCTTGCCAGCAAGTTGATTAGAGATGCCTTAGGCATCATCTTTTCTAATTTTTAAAAAATTAATCACGCATAGTTTTCATACTAACTTAGATCAGGGCCAGGGTTTGAAAAAGAGACTGTTTTTGCAGCACACTCTGCATGTTCTGTGTCTTTTTATGAGCCCAGTCTAACCTCTGCCTGCCTCTGATGACCCGTATCTGAAAGAAGAAAAAGAGAAGTATTGTAATGAATCCAATTTCTCCAGGCAGGGTTTCTATTCCTCGTAGAAAAGATGCAAATGAAAAAAACCGTTGGATTTGCTGAGCACTCATGCTGACCTTGCCAGGTCTGGAATGGCTATGGTAACGTATGTTAGCATATGTCACGATGTTAACATGGTGAAGGTTCAGACGCTGTCTAGCAGAGGTGCAGAGTATTTGCATTGTACAAAAAATGACAAATGACATAACCTAAGCCTGCAAAAGTACCTCAGCTGTTAGTGAATCTGTTTCTACACCAGGGATTTTGCTATCTTTATTTGGGTTGACAGAGTGGTTTATTCTCCTTTCCACTGCCAATGGGTGTATTCTAATGACAAACCTTGTGTGTAGACAGTGTCCTCTCAAAAGAATAGGAATTCCTCTCAAAAGTATAGGATTTACTGCAATCTAAAGAACTGCTTTTGCACACATAACAATATTTTAGGGAAGAGACAGGGGCTAACACGGGCTTTAGTAGTCACCTGTCTTTCCATAGCTGATTGCAACAATTTCAGTGAAGCAGTGATGATCCTGCTCAGCTTCCCATGTTATGAGAATGTCTTTGGTTCTGGTCCATCAGTAGAGCTGGACGAGGAAGCATGTTGTACCGTGTGCCTTTATTTTCAGACAGACATCTCTTGAAGGGTATTATGTGCTCATTAAGGTCTGAAACATAGACAGACTCTCTGGTGTAAGGTAATTGAATGAAGAATATATGAATTATAAGAAATGAAACAACTAGGGTGGAAAAATTCCTGCTTATTTTATTCTGGCATCCAAATTACCCCATTTTTGCAGCCATATCTGAGAGCAGAGTTGGCCCAAATCAAGTTCACTTGCAAAAGGACATGAGAGGAAGCTATTGCAGTAAAGCATTACTCTGTTGGTTTATAAGTATAGTGACATCAATCTCTCACTGTACTAATGTACCACTTCTTCCTATCTGCAGCTCAGATTGGCTCTGCCAACTTTGTACTTCAAGAGAGTTTTGCTTAAAAAAAGTGAAACACTATCTGCTTGAGGTTTTTCTGGGGGAATTAGTTTGAAATATTTAAGCACTACAGAGGTTTCTGACCTAAATGAACAGTGTAAGACACCCAAGGGTCTCCTTTACCTTTGACTTTTTTTCTACCTGGAGAAAACTTAATGTAATAGTTATAATGTGCTATAATCTGTCTCTCAGAGGTCCCATTCAGAAATTTATCTTCCTCATCTTTGGCATTTAAATCTGACCACTACTTCCTGAGGAATTTAAAAGGGAAATGTTGAGACCTTCATAGTTTAAGTGTATACAGATGTCAAATTGCTTTGTGAATGATATTCAGCAATGTTAATGGAAAAAAAAAAATCCTATGATAGAAATTAGTGATGATCAAGATTTGTTGGTTTTTTTCTTTTTTTTAATAAGTTTCCTTAAAGTTGTTGAAAAATACATCTTAGAAAACTTCCCTTTACACTGAAAGCGATGAATTTAAAGAGCAAAGTGTAGTTGTTGGTTTTTTTTTTTTAATATGACTGGATGGCCTAAAACAAAAGAAAAAATTTTAAGCAAAAATAAAGAAAACATCTTTTTTTCCTCCAGAGTTGAAGTATGTCTGAATAGGGCTATACAAATTCATGTCAGGGATGTGTTCTGGTAATTAAAATAGTGATAATTCACATGCAACTTTTGTGTCAAGAAATCTTGGAACTGCAGCTGTAGTCAGCTTTTCGCGGCCTGCAGGTGGATGGCATTTGCTGGGGAACCCAATTTGCCAGGCCTTGAACAACTGCCGTGGTGGTGGCACTGAGCTGGTATACAGCAGTTAATGAGGTAACCAGAAATGACTTCTTTGTTGTGAAATGTTCCTAGAAGAGAAAGGTGAATAATACTGGCTCAGTATTAACCACAGACCTCTGGTCTCACTTTTTCCATTAGAAAAAGAAAAAAAAAAATTGTATTTTTTGTTTCCCTTAACTTTTATTGAGAGAACACTAAGGGAACACATCAGATTATCATGGAAAGGCTTCAACATGAAGAATTGTACAACTAATTGATTGAAACCCGGAAAAACGGTGAGATCTGTTAGTTACAATGTTTGTTTCTCCAATTTTCTTGCCATACTCAGTCAGCCTACTGTGTCTAAATAGTAATTCTAGAACTGGGCCAAACCGTGATGTCATTAACGTTTTGGAGATGTAGATGAAGATGAAAGCTGGCCAGCTGATGGGATGAGGCTGCACAGTGTCCAAAAGCAGCGGTGCTGCGTTCTGCCTTGGTGGAGGTGTCTCTCTGAAGGCTGCCTTTTAGTGTGATCCACCCAAAGCATTTCTATTTTATTTCTGTCTGCAATGGCTTTGGATACTAACCCAAAGGTGTTTTTCTGACTGAACAGGTTTTGTTGATATACACACTGGGGACAGGAGAGAATGCAGAGATAAGAATGCAACAACTGAATTGTGTAAATGAGCAGTTGTGACCCTGAGTTGTTCCAGTGGTTCTGTGATTTAATACTCTCTGCTTCGAGTGAGATTTACTATGCCGTCTGCATCCTCAGAATCTGTAGCACAGAATTTTGTTGTGTTAGATGCATCTGTTAAATGGCTTCCAGTTTCCTTTATGTGTTATT